>JAXGGA010009355.1:0-51755 GCA_038373865.1 Uloborus plumipes
CATTTTAGCCCGCGACATTTTGGCTCGGCGACATTTTGGCCGCGACATTTTGGCCCGCGACATTTCGGCCGCGACATTTTGACCCCAAACCAAAGCTATACCGCATCCAGGAATGACTCTAACATGAAAAATGCAATTTGCGCTGCAATATATTTTAATCTAACTTTTCTGACATTAGACGAGAGCTATAAATAAATGATTACTTACTTTCTCACAATTATTTCGCAAAAATTCACAAAATACTTAAATTTTCAAAGAGCGGAAGCAGAATTCCAGCTTATAGCTTTCTCATCGGCTTCAAAGTGAAAATTTTGGGTTTCATTCACTCTGTTATAAAAATACTCCATTGTTGCAACAATGAAAAAACATACGTTGAGTTGTAGTTATTTCCACAGTTGAAAACAATACATGAAATTTATATTGTTGAAAGCCATAATGCTAACGAGTTATTGATAAAGTCATGCTTGATTCTAAATAATAGTAAAAATATTAATAACATAGGAAGGTACACACAGAGAGATGTAGTAGAACATAATCACAGCAAGTCATCAAAATATTTCCCCCTGTAGCTATTCACACTAAAATTCTTTTACGATTACAATAATTGAACAGGACCTACAATACTTTATATCAAGTCCAAGTTCAATTAAAAGATTTGTTCCTATCAAAATTCCAGTTCCAGTTTATAAAAAATATAGATACTTCAATTTTGAAAATTCCCCTTCTCATATTTTAAAATATATTTAGTCTATCAAATGCATTAATCTCACAAGGGAGCACTTTTTTGGGTAAAAATATAAATACTGAAGATTTGATAGATTTAAAATTATATTTTGCCTCTCACATGCAGTAGCATCACTACTGGGGGGGGGGGGATATGTGCATACTTATTTCAAAGAACCCTAAATTTACAACAAGATAAGTTCAGGTGGCGTTCTGTAGGACCAATAGTTTAGGGAATATCGTGCTTCAAAAATTGGTCATTTTTTGTGAAAAATGCAAAACAATGCTTTGGATCATATTTTTGACCAAATAGTATCAACATAAATTCCTATTCTACAAGACAACAAATTTAAATGTAATTACATTACATTAAATCAGCTTTCATTTAAGCCCAAACAGAAGTCTGTTGGTTCAATATTTTATTTATAATCGCGAAAAACAAATTATTCGAAAATTTAAATTTTTTTTAGAAATAAGGAAAATTGTTTTCTAATAAGAATAACTGGTCACCGGACAATAAAAAAAATGCATGGATTGGTATAAAAAGGGTAACATTGGATTAAAATGTTATTTTAATAATTAAAAAAAAAACCTTAGAGGTCAATTTCGCTCATTGAATTTGCTATTTTTATGATGGTTCTTGTTGTTTGTGATCTTATCATGATTTTTTTTCAGATTTATCTTTATTGCTCCTAAACTGTGCAACTTTTGATGATATAAGCGACTACCCATTGAAAGAACACTAAATTTGCAAACAATTTAAGCTCAAGTGGCGTATTGTAGACCAATAGTTTAGGAGATATCGTACTTCAGCATTTTGTCATTTTTTGCGAAAAATGAAAAGATCATATTTTTGATCAAATATTACCGCAAATTCCTATTCTACAGGACAAAAAATGGACATTTAATTTCAGTACATCTAATAAGCTTTTATTTAAACCTAGAAAGAAGTCTGCAATTTCATCATTTCATTTAGGGGAGAGGGGGCACATGTAAACAGGGGCACATGTGAGCAAACGATATTTTACCCAGTTAACAAGAAGGGAAAAATCTGAAAAAAATTTATGTAGATGGTAACACAAGAACTATACAGGGTGTCCTCTCCAATCGTGGACCAATAGCTAATTTCTAAACCGTTAGAGTTAAGCATAGAGTTTATTTAGGAAAAAATCTCCAAATTACGAAAGGAATTTTGGGTCCATTCAATGTTTTTCAAAAAATCAAATTTTGAAAGAGTTACGAAATTTAAATTTTTATACAGCCCCCCAGTCCTATCAATCATATTTAGTAAAACATTCTTGACACTGTAACGTTTAAAACTAAAAAAAAATCACTCTTCTACCACAAAAATTGACCGAGTTATGACGTTTTGAAAAATCAAGATTTTGAAGGATTTCGTATACGGTCCCTTAAGTGATCTCTCGATGACGTCATGAAATAATGCAAAATCTTGATTTTTCAAAACGTCATAACTCGGACAATTTTTGTGGTAGAGGAGTGATTTTTTTTTAGTTTTAAATGTTACAGTGTCAAGAATGTTTTACTAAATATGATTGATAGGACTGGGGGGCTGTATAAAAATTTAAATTTCGTAACTCTTTCAAAATTTGATTTTTTGAAAAACATTGAATAGATCCAAAATTCCTTTCATAATTTGGAGATTTTTTCCTAAATAAACTATATGCGTATCTCTAACGGTTTAGAAATTAGCTATTGGTCCACGATTGGAGTGGACACCCTGTATAATGCCTGAAATTTCAATGATCTAAGCCATTTTGTTTTTTAGTTATCATAAGATCTTATGTTTTGGAAAGTGTCAATATACTTTTATGTTCCAGTTCTCGGAGTAAAAACACATATAAAACTTTTTTTTTTTGTGATTTGAACTTTATTCGTCTTAAAGTGGCATTAATAAGGAATGTTTTCATGCAGTATTCTTTTTTAGCCTACTTTCCCGTTAAAAACAAAAGAAAGACGAAAAAAGTATTAAAAGTAGCTTAATGCATCTAAAAAATATCGCCAAGTCCAAAAAATATCGCCAAGTAAAAAAAATATCGCCAAGTAAAAAAAATATCGCCAAGTAAAAAAAATAAAAAGGTAAATTGAATATCGAAAAATTAAAAATTTGAAAGTAGGGTATTGAGATGGGGAATTTGTGTGTCGGTCTGTCGGTCTGTCTGTCCCCCCCTAATAACTTTTGAATGAACATTCCGATTTGGACAAACTTTTTTTTGTTGGAAAGATCTCGGCGAGTACTGCTCATTCCCATATTTGATTTTTCGATTTGAACAATTTTTGGTTCAACTTTGAACCGTTCAAACAACCGGTCCCGCGATGCTAACTTTTGAGTGAACAGTCCGATTTGAACAAACTTTTTTTTGTTCGAAAGATCTTTTCAAGGATACTTCATTCCCGTATCTACATTTTCGATTTGAACAATTTTTCGTTCAACATTGAACTAGAGCCGCTATATAGACAGGCCGACGCATCAAGATTAAGTTTCACCACTTTGGATCCAATTCCTTAACTTTTACTTTCAATTTTCATTGTTGTGGAGTAGGGTTACCGGAAAAAAGTTTTGGCACATTACTAAGCTTTGCCAAATCCACGTGCCGCTAATAATTGCTCACAGTGAAAAATTTCCAAAACGCGATTACTGGCCAGAAAAGACAACCACTCAAACACACAAACACGTGCTGGATCCAAAGTGGTGAAATTTAATCTTGATGCGCCGGCTCGTATATATAGGGGCCTTACATTGAACCGTTCAAACAAGCTGTCACCCCTAATAACTTTTGAATGAACAGTCCGATTTAAACAATTTTTTTTTTGTTCGAAGCATCTCGGGAAGGATACTTTATTAACGTATTTAAATTTTCAATTTGAACATTTTTGGTTCAACATTGAACCATTCAAGTAACCTTTCCCCACCTAATAACTTTTGAGTGAACAGTCCGAATGGAATAAACTTTTTTTTTTGTTCGAAAGATCTCGGCGAGTACAGCTCATTCCCATATTTGATTTTTCGATTTGAACAGTTTTTGGTTCAACTTTGAACCGTTCAAACAACCTGTCCCGCGATGCTAACTTTTGAGTGAACAATCCGATTTGAACAAACTTTTTTTTGTTCGAATTATCTCAGCAAGGATACTTCATTACCTTATTCAAATTTTCCATTTGAGCATTTTTTCGTTCAACATTGAACCGTTCAAGCAACCTTTCCCCACCTAATAACTTTTGAGTGAACCGTCTGAATGGAATAAACTTTTTTTTGTTTGAATGATCTCGCAGAGGCTTTCCCATACATTTCCATATTTCGCTTTTTGATTTGAACCATTTTTCGTTCAATATTGAACCGTTCAGAAAAAAAATTAACATTAGCGTCTACGGGGAATTTAAGTTGAATGTTGATTCTGAACTTAAAGTCGGATTTCCTTCAAACTAACTTTGTAAGAAAATGGTTTTGATAAATAGTGTTTGTAAAGTACTTTTCTGAGTAATCTTCTGTGAGGACTCTGATTCCGACTCCGACTCCGCAAACGTGGCGGAAATGCAGGCTCAGAAAAAAAAATGACTGACTGTGCAGACGATTTTTTGTTTATTTATTCATTTGTTTTATTTTATTTATTATTATTATTATTTTTTTTTTTGACAGACGATTTTTTTTTGTAACAAAAATTTTTCATTCACGAGAACATTTTATTCTTTATTTATATTTAACAGCTGGCAACCGATTAAAAGTGAAATTCGAGACATTTTATTAACGGACGAGTTTTTTTTTTCTTTTTTTTTCTTTCTTCGATATAATACGTTTTGATGATCTTTGTACTTTTATTTATTTATTTATTTATTTTATTATTATTATTATTTATTTTTTTTGAAAACAATGTAGGATTTTTTCTACGGAGGAACTGTAACAGTTGCACTCTTTAAAAGGTGCGACAAAGCTTTATTTATTCGTTAATTACTTTTTACGTGTCTATTTCATCTGATGAGAGGGGTATATTTTGCTTTTCGAAATCAGCTCTATGTGCTAAAAAGGTATGTTTGACATAATTTTCAGTTTCAGATAATCAAGAGAATAATGATCAGATGCGAGAATGCCGATGTCGATTTACGGGAAAGTAGGCTCGTTTAGTTCTTGACAGAACTTCTTGTTTAATTGAAAAAAATATAGTTTTTATCAAATTAGGCCTAAATTGAGATAAGGGGCACATATGAACACATTATGTAGGGGCATGTGTATGAATAGTTCATCCGTTTGCCCCACAATGGTATTTCGTTACTTCAATTTCAAAAATTGTTGACTTTTTTTATACATTCAGTTCATTTCGTCCTTTCAGTTTTGTTATTTCTTTATTGATGGAAATTCTTCTTCAGACGACTATGAACTATGCTATTGCTGCAGCATCATTCAGTTCATCTCGTTCTTCAGTTAAGAAATATTGAAGAATTAAAGGTTTCCATACTCAATATTTAATTAAAATCTGAAAGAGTTGTAAGGAAAAGAAAGTTACACTTGTTAGACTGTTGAAAAAGGAACAGTTAAAATTTGTAGTAAGTGACGCGTATTTTGAGTCTGACATTAGTGTTGAAGACCGCAACTATCAAGAAGTTTGTGCTGAAGTCAACCTTGCAGCAGAAAATTTAACTGTGAATGACTTTGTTCTCGTAGAATTCACTACCAAAAAGACAAAAATTCACTATGAATGAAACTTTTATGTTTCCAAAAACAGATGATACATTGATGGTAAACACTCTGATGATATTCTGCTAAAATTACCACCACCTACAATTTTAGGTGGCACATGTCGAGCTGCATCTTCCGTTTCTTTTTCTGTGAAACTTGAAGGCTATAATGTTCGTTGAATTGAGTTAATTAATCACGTTAAATAAAAAAACCTTGATATTTCCATTGTAAGTGTTTGTCAATGTGTAATAAACAGTGTACTTAAAAATATACTTCGGTGTATTTTATACCATTTATGCATCCGTGTTCACTTATGCCCCAAGTGTGTTTACAACTGACCCCTACTGGGGCAGATGTGAACAAAATTTAACATACAGGGTCTCCAGTAATTATTGACGGGGTTTCCGTACCTCATAACTTTCGAACAAAAAATAATATGCAAAAACCGATTACGTATTCGTAACTTACAACTCAAAAAGTTTTATTTGTGACATAAAAAAAATTATTGAATTATTATTAATGATATTAAAAAAAAATATTGAAATTATTGCCCTTCGTGACTCGTAACACATCGAGACGAAATTCGACTTCCCTCCAAATGTTCTCCAGTATTTGTGGGGTAACATTTTGGATCGCAGTGACAACTCTGCTTTTCAGTTCATCAAGGGAGGGGGGAGGTAACCGCACGTGCGCAACCTTAGCGCACGTGCAGTCTGAATAATTATAACATCATAAATAAAAATGTCGACAGTGCAAGATAAAACAATTCGTGTATTGTGGTTTTTTGAAATGGATTTCTTTATGTGGAGGTCTTCAAAAACATTGAAAACAAGGCTTCTGTTCCCTCTCTTGATGAACTGAAAAGCAGAATTGTCACTGCGATCCAAAATGTTAGCCCACAAATACTGGAGAACATTTGGAGGGAAGTCGAATTTCATTTCGATGTGTTACGAGCCACGAAGGGCAATAATTTCAATATATTTTTTTTATATCATTAATAATAATTCAATATTTTTTTTATATCAAATAAAACTTTTTGAGTTGCAATTTACGAATACGTTATTGGTTTTTACTTATTATTTTTTATTCGAAAGTTATGAGGCACGGAAACCCCGTCAATAATTAATGGACACCCTGTATTTTAGACTTTTTTTTTTGTCTGGAATTCACTGTTGAGCCAATATTTTGAAAAGTGCCAATTTGAAGTTGGAGTTTCCTGATTAAAAAATGTTTTTGCAGAAAAAATTAATATTGGATTCTAAGTCTAAATTGGGTCTAAATGCAAGAAAATAAAAGAGGGGTGGGAGGTCAAGGAAGTTATTTACCCCCTCCTTAGATTACTCGCTTTTAAGCCGTTACAGATCTGATGTTAATATGAGCTACATATCTGAGTTTATGCTTTCAGTCCTCATTAACATCTCTAAAAATGATACATTTCCTTGCATTTTTAACATAGAATTAAGATAATTATATTAATATATATATATATTAGCTAAAAAATCAAATTTTATTATAAAAAAGCATTTCTTGGAAATAAAAATGAGCGATAAGGTTTTTAGATAAAATAAATTATGAGATTACCAAATCCAAGCTAATAAAACATTTGTTTTGTTTTGAAACAACACACAACTTCAACTTTTTCAACACACAACTCTGCTGCTTGCTTTTCTTTAATTAGTTGCAGGAAATTTAATTTCTTGATCAGAAATTCAACTTTAGCATGCCAGTTATTATCTAGCTATTTAGCGAAGTTATGAGAAATTGAAGCACCAAAAAATAAATAAATAGAATAATATTAATTAATTAATTTAATTTCTGCAGTGTCAATTTTTCTTATTTCACTAACTTCTATTGTTAGATCATACAAACCACAAATGAAGCAATTTACTAAAACTCATTGTTTTTCATTTTTTAAGAATAAAAATACTCAATATATGGCTAAAACCTATGATTTTTGCTTTTTAATAATTCTGAAACGTGAGAGTTAGTTCGGTAACATATTCGCTGTTTTTCAATGTTACAGCTCTGACTGTTGCCGATCTGACAAACCAACAAAGGTTTTTTTTTTAATTTCCGAGTCGATCGCGCTAAACCAAAATCAAACACGTGATTTTTTCACTTGTAATAAAGGACTACACTTATACATAAAATAACTTTTAAAACAATAAAAACTGCACATTTTAGCGAGTGTTACCGATCTGATGACTTAAATGACACACATATTATAAAATCATTTAAAAAAATCGTACCTGCAATTTTAGATGCAGAAATGCAAATTTTTAATTACGATGCTATAAAACATCACCCCAAGTACTCAGTATTACGTGGTATCGGTGCAGGAAATGATTTTGGGAGCCTAAATATAGATCGGAAGTTATTGTTACCGCTCTGACACGGAACTGAGGGACACGCTTATTTCGCATCGGCTAGAAAATCTGAAATCGATTAAAACAAAAATGAAGTAAAATATTGACAAAGGGGTAGAAATAGAATCGTTTTTTGTGCAATTGTGTTTTTTTGGGAAGTTAGAAAGTACGTTTAAGCTGTTTGCATGCTAAGCTTTGCTACTGGGGACACGTTACCGATCTGATTTTTGAAGTATAAAACAAATATTTTCTGAAGAAAAAAAAAAATTTTCTGATGTTATTAAATGAAATGAAAGCAAAACCTTATCTTCTTTCTGGGGAAAATTATTTTTTTAACTAGTTATTGAAATACTAGTGAAAATTCACTTGGGACTCAAATTGGCACTTTTCTAACTATTAGCTCTGTTGAAAAAGGGAGGAAACTGCAAAGAAAATATTTAGCAAATGTTTGATTTATCATGTATAGCACTTGTTCCTTTTATATCTCAAATAAAAATGAAAAATATACGAAAATGTCATTTTTGTTCACATGTGCCCCACTCTCCCCTACAATCGCGAAAAAACAAATATTTGAATTTTTTAATTTTTTTTGAGAAATGAGAAAAATCGTTTTCCTGTAAGAATAGGAGGATTTTAGACAACAGAAAAATGCATAGAATGGTATAAAAAGGGTAATACTGTAGTAAAATATTATTTCCATAATTGAAAAAAAAAAAACCTTACAGGTTAATTTAGTTCAATGTTTTTCTTTTTAGCTTACTTAAAATTAAAAATAAAAGAGACGAAAAAAGCATCTCAGCAAGGATACTTTATTACCGTATTTAAATTTTCAATTTGAAATTTTTTTCGTTCAACATTGAATCGTTCAAGCAACCTTTCCCCACCTAATAACTTTTAAGTGAACCGTCCGAATTGAATAAACTTTTTTTTGTTGTTCGAAAGATTTCGGAGAGGCTCATTCCCATATTTCGCTTTTTGATTTGAACCATTTTTCGTTCAACGTTGAACAGTTCAGAAAAAAAAATTAACATTAGCGCCTACGGGAAATTTAAGTTGAATGTTGATCCTAAACAAAAAGTCGGATTTCCTTCAAACTAACTTTGTAAGAAAATGGTTTTGATAAATAATGTATTGTAAAGTACTTTTCTGAATAATCTTCTGTGAGGACTCTGATTCCAACTCCGACTCCGTAAACATGGCGGAAATGCAGGCTCAGAAAAAAATGACTGACTGCGCAGACGATTTTTTGTTTATTTATTTAATTGGAAAATTTTCTTTCTTTATTTTTATTATTGTTATTTTTTTTTTTGGCAGACGATTTTTTTTCCTGTAACAAAGATTTTTCATTCACGAGAGCATTTTATTCTTTATTTATATTTAACAACTGGCAACGGAATAAAAATGAATTTCGAGATATTTTATTAACGGACGAGTTTTTTTTTTTTTTCTTTGACAAAATGTGTTTTGATGTTCTTTGTACTTTTATTTACTTTTTTTTGAAAACGACTGAGGAATGTTTCTACGGAAGAACTGTAACAGTTACGTTCTTTAAAGGTGCGACAAAACTTTATTTATTCGTTTATTTACTTTTTACGTGTTTATTTCATCTGATGAGAGGAGTACCCTTGTCCCTTAGAAATCAGCTTTAAGTGCTAAAAAGGTATGTTTGACATAATTTTCAGTCTCAGATAATTAAGAGAATATTGATCAGATGCTAGAATGCCGATGTCGATGTACGGGAAAGTAGGCTCGTTTAGTTCTTGACAGAACTTCTTGTTTTCTTTTGTTTTCCGATTCCTTATGTATCCATTAAAAACCTTTTTAAAATTATGTCAAAAAGTAAAGTAATCCACATACTAAATTAATAAAACCCTTAAACAAGACTAAAATTACCATTAATTTGCATTTTTGCATAAATAATTGCTAAATGTTCCCTATTAATTTCGAAATAATTTAGGATAAAAATTTTTAACGTCATTTTATGGCCAGCAATAGTATTTCAACATTTGATTTCCATTTCTCTGTGACAAAAATTAGTGACATAATAATACTTAATGTATTTTCATAAAGTAAGGAGGGGAGCAAAATTATCCTAGGTATCCCAAAACAGTTACGCAAAAATTTGGCGACATTTTAAAAATTGTCAAAGCGGTGTGTTTTGAGTTCTTTCAGTTCAGGGGAAAAAAAAACAAAGGTGAGTATATAAATTGTTTCTCAATATTACTGACCCAGGCAATGCCTGGTATTTTTGCTAGTATTATTATAAAATGGTCATACACACACACGCAAAATAAATAAATAAATCATCAAGTTAAGATTATACATTAGTTGCAATCATCTTATAATATTAGTGGATCAAAAATCATAATTTTTAGCTATGACACTGTAGTCGCAAATGAGCATTATATATGTTATAAACATTATATATATTTAATACCCCCTGCGATGAGAAACACATTTTATGATTTGCACAACCCTTTGCAATCTTGCTCTCATTGAAACAAAAATTTTATCCATGCATTAGGTATGAAAAAGGTTAAATTTTATAAGAATATAATATTTGCGAATTTTATTATTCTAATACTGATTACATTAAGACAATTTATAAATTGCAAATTTATATTTTTCCTGATAATAATTTTTTACCAGAATAAATAGATGGTAATATATAAAAATATTATAAAATATTACAAAATTTTATAAAAATATTACTCGCTGTGCAATATTGTATAATATTTTTAAAAGGTTTAAAATTTACATGTTTCGTTTTCCTTCCACTTAACTGATAAGGTATAAAATTGGCGAACCAAAACTTGACACCTCCCCTTTCAAAACTTCTGGATCCTCCTCTGTATATGTATATTTCTCACAAATCTGTAATCGTGTAATCGAAATCGTAATCGGCAGATAATAATCGTAATCGATTACATTTTTTTACGTAATCTAATCGTTGCTGTAATCGTAATAGCGATTTGGCAGAGGGCTGTAATCGTAATCGTAATTGTAATCTCAAATTTTTCACACTCGTAATCATAATCGTAATCGATTACGTTTTCTCGTAATTGACTCCAAGCGTGCTACCAACATATGAGCAGCCGAAAAATCCTTTTCAACCACGCCATTATTCAGAAAATTTTGATTATTCGGCAAATTTTTTTTCAAAACCTCTTTTTTACTTCCTTTTACGTAGTAAAGGAAGTATTGTGATCGCGAAAAAAAAATCACTCAAATTTGAGTCTAAATTTTGATTTTGCTCACCCCCGAATGAATGTTCAGTAGTTTTTTCGACCTGTCAGCACGTGCATATGTACCTACCAACATATAAGCAGCCAAAAAATTCTTTTCAACCACCCCCGAGTTAATTACGACGAGTTTTCTCGTGACGTCTGTATGTATGTGCGTATGCATGTATGTCGTACAACTCAAAAACTACATGCCGTAGAAGCTTCTAGTTTGGTATGTAGACTCTGAGGAGGGTCTAGTTGTGCACCTCCCCTTGTGGTTGCATTCGAATGTTCCCAAAGGAGTCTTTTACCCCTTTTTGGGGGTAAATCAGTGTTAATTTCAATGCATATGAATTGGCGCGACCACTTGGCAATATATTGCCAAGCTTTTGGTCGCCAAGCGTTTGATGCCAACTTGGCGAAAAAAATTATTCTTTGAATTTGGGTTCAATTTGGCGCTATTTTGGGGAAAATCCACTGAATGATGTTAAAATCAGCAATATTTAGAAAATTAATCATTGCAAAACATCGAAGCTGATTGAAGCCGATTCAATTCTTGTCACCACCCTGATGTAGTAACATGCATCATAATCAGAAATTTGAGTTGATAAAATTATTTACTAATATGATGCTGATGTTACCCGTACGATTTTACAGTAGAGATATGGTAAAAGTATAGATTGAGCTAGTTTTTAAGTAAAACTGGTTAGTAGCAGCGGTTTTCGACTTGTTTGAAAGGAATTTGCTTCAAATCGCTTTATGGAGGGATGGCATAAAGTAGAGGTTCTCTACGTCCAGGCGACCTTGGCTAGAAAACGAATCAACTCTGCAGACCCAGGAAGGAAAAACATAACACGATAAATTAAATTATTTTCTAACTTTGTGCATTGTTCTGTATCTGTGGTAGCGATTAAGGCATATAAGTGTGGGGGAAATTCGGGGATTATTTTGGAGCTGAAGACTTTTTAGTCGATCTTAAGGCGGAGAGGCTTATTCCAGGAATTTTTTTTGAAGTTGAAGTCTTAAAGAAACGTTTGGGTTGCCTTCGGTGAAGTAAAAGTATAAGATCCAAAAAAAAAAAAAAAAACCAAATTGGTGTCTTAAAAACGCAAATTTTCTCCATCTTTAGCAAACTTCAGGCAAGGCATGGGAATATCTAGAAATCTTTCAAGGGAGGGGCTCACAAATTTTGACCTCATATGTTGTGGACTTAAATTGAATCGGCGAGTGCATAAACAACGTAAGTTCAGAACTTCAAATTGTTCAGGAGAGAGAGAAAAAACGTGTTAACTCTAGCATTATTTCTACGGTCAACGCTCAAATAACAGGGCCCGTATCTTTCGAATTAGTAACGTGACTGACGTGATTTTTGACTTCAACTCGCATCTTGCCTTCCACGGCTTGTTTCCACAAAAAACGAATTTTCGAATTTTTGTGACTGATGTTTTTTCACTCACTGATTCAATTGCGAAAGGTATCCTGTGGAGAGCCCGAAACATCCCTTCTGCCACCATCAAAGATCGTTTAAAAAGGCCTTTTTTAAGCTTCAATATTGAAAATTTACTAGCGATGAGTCCTAATCATGAGAGGGGCGATCTCCACCGTAGTCTTACGGGCAAGTGGTTCGGGTCTACTCGTCCGAAAATTTTGCGAAGTTTTAACTTTAAAAAGTTCATTTTAAGTTAGTGTGACAAGGAGAAAACAGATACGGATACAAGGGAGGGGCGATCGCGCTCTCTTTTCTGATGACTCTTCGTCGGTAATTTTTCGATATAGTTTAGTTGAAAAAATGCAATTTTATGCAAGTCATAATGGAGTTTAGGGAAGAAGGTTTGGGGCTCTTCCCCGGAAATGTTTCGAAATTGAAGTACGAAGCTCCATTGTGACCGAAATTTGTAAACCAGTATGCTTAGTAAAAAGTAAGTGAAAAATTTCTGGATCCGCCCTTGGGGGAAAGAAAGGGGTTTTGAGGGTTCTCGACGGTGAATTTTTCTATTGCTGAAAAATGTCCTAGAAACTCAATTTCGGACTTCCTTATTTTGGTGACTTTAAACATTTTTTCGAAGAAAGATCATCGGATTTTTTTTCTAAATTGGAGAATTTTTCTTCTAAATTTTACTCTATCTTGACTGATGTAAAATCAAGGGGAATTCCATACCTAGAAAACATTCTGAAATCGGAGTGTTAATTGCCCCCAAATTTAAGCCATCTTTGAGATTAGGAGAAGGAGGGAGAGTACTTGTTGGGGGAGGGGGGGGATTTGTCCTTGGATTTTGCTTTTACTTTTTTTTTTTTTTTAGAATTGAAGTGAATTAATTTCGGAGCTCGGAATTTTTTTTAAATGAAAATCTCAAAAACGGACAAGCAAAATTCTTCCTTTTTAATTTTTTAATTTTATTTTTTATTGATTTCTTTTTGATCAGTGGGGGGTTGTTTCTTTTTCTCTTCTATCTCTATTCTTACTATTTTTCTACCGGAAAAACAAACCATTGGAGCTTTTTTTTTTTTTTAATTTTTATCATCAAGAAAATATTGGATTAATTTTTGCTTCCCTCCTGCTGTCGCGCCCTTGGCAGCCACTATTGTGAACCCTTAGAAACGCCACTGACCCCGGAAACACGCGAAAACCAAACGTAATCATCATTTCAGTTGTAAAACGTGTAAAAAGTAAGCTTATTTGCTTTTTTGGCTGAAAAGAGCAGATGCAAAACTTATTTGTAGTTTTTTTTTTTTTTTTTTTCAAGGATGAAAACATGTTAAATTTTAGGTATGCTGTATAAATGTTAGGGCCCTGCTCCACATAAACGTAAAACGCGACCGAAACCGAAGGCAGAAACCGAAAATCCGGGTACTTTCCATAGGAGCGGCTATGTAATCTATTTTATTTTTCTGCTTTGCGTCAGTGTGGAGCAGGGCCCTAAAAGCGTTTGTTTTATTGTATTTTTTATTTTTTGAAAGAATTTAAATGTCTTAACCTCTATCGCTCGAAAGGCGGCAAGTCACGATTTGGAAAGCACAGAGCCAAGTAACACAAGTTCGGTAATTTGGGAGAAAAATATATATTTCATAAAGCTTTCGATGCATCTTCCCTAAAATGAAATTTTTGAGGCATCACAGGTAAGGCATTTCGTCGTCAAGGCAACCATATCTTCCCAGCGATAAATACCTGTAACGAAGTTGAGTGAAGAGTGATAAGGTACCTCTGGGGCAAGAACCACTCTCAATGACAAATAATAATAAGTGATAAGGAATGATATGCACACCCAGAAACGCAAAGACGCTTTGGGGAAACACGCCATTTTCTCCAACGGAAAATTCAACTCATACTTTTGCTTAGATTGGATATATTTTTGAAGAATTACCGGGTATTTAAGGTAAGTGACTTTTATTTATGAAAACTCAAATCAGTTGTTACTTTTACTGCCTGTCGTGTACCTTAAAAAGTAAACTATGTCCGCCCAGGGATATTTTTAACGCCTCCTTTTAGTGTATTTCACGTATTAAAAATACAAAATACGAATCAAAAATTTAGACAAGCTTATTTTCATGCTTTATATTATAAATAAAAATCTCGCATCTTCGGTTGTGGGAGGGTGGGGTATTGGGTGGGGACAAAATTGGAAATTTTAAAACGTGTGCTGAATGTTTTATTTTTTTGTGTTGAATGAATTTTTTTTCAGAACAAAATGTTGCAAATTAAATGCTTACATAATTCTTCTTTCGCTGCTATCTCCCATTCATCTTTGGACAGTTGCTTTTTTTTTTGTTTAATTAAATAATTTTCATGGTCATTTGTTTACATGTGAAGGGGCAAGTGGATAAAGGTGATATGTGACATTTTTGAAAAACCTACTTTTTACCATGAATAAAGGTGATAAGGTAATAATATTTTTTTAAAAGCTTTTTCTAGAAATTAAAAACATTGTCACATATCACCTTTATTCACTTGACCCTTCAATTGTGTTTGCGAGTTAACACAATTGAACACACACCAATTTGAATTTATTTAAATCGGCGAAATTCAAAGGTCACATATCATCTTTATCCCCTTCATGTGTGTATTTCACAAAAAAATTCTATGAGTTTTTTGATATTGAGAAATCCCTAGCTATATTCTTGTATCGTTCATTTCTAACTTTGCAATTTTTAAGATGTTTTCGGCTACTGAGGGTAAATTATTAATCTGTATTAGAATTATAGTCTTTAATTTGATAGCAATATTTTGTAAATCTTTCAATGTTTCTTCTGAATGTCATATATAGGTGATTCTCAAAATAGGGGAGATTTTTTGTCCTTTAACTTTCAAAATAATTCGGCCTTCTCTTTTAGGCTTTTTTTTTTAAACTTCAGATATGATTTATTGCAAGGCCGTAATCAGAACTTAGTTTCGGGAAGGTTTTACCAAACCTATTTCTCGTGAAATCTATAAAGTCAATAAAGTTTGATTTCATGTTCTATATTCTGTTGATTTTTTTACAATAAATGTATTAACCATAAAACCAATAAATGTTACAATAAGGGTATTAACATAAAAAATGTTTGAAAAATGACTCGTCTTAACCCATTAATGCCTAGCGTCCTTTTAAAAGGACGGTCCAAAAAAGGGTCTGAATTTCCCCAAAATGAACATTTCAACCAAATAATAGTGTTCAATTAGTACCTTGGTATTCTTTCAATTCGTTATTAACAGATTGCAGCACATAACCATTCTAAAGTGTGTTCTGTAGCAGATTTAATATGATCTTTATCAAAAATTACATTGTTCATTATCTCAAGAAAAAAAAATCCAAGTTTTCAAAGTTATTCCCAGCTTCCCAGTTTATGTTGATTGCTGATTTTATTTTCTTCTTATAAAATGTCTTTTTAAATATTATATCGTAGGCAGAAAAAAATTTCAGTAAAACAAGTATGTACCCTCTGGGGTCTATCGTAACTTTTGAGGGACGATTTTTCTTTCCTTAATAAAACACTTATTTTTTATTATTTTGCCTGTCCATTAAACACCGTTTGTAACCAGTATACAAAATATCTTTGGAAAAAAATGTCAGGCATTAATGGGTTAATCATGAAGAAAAAAAAATCTTGATAGATGATCTTTCTCATATACGCGCATTAGGGTGATGCTTAAAAGACCCAAAAATATTTTTTGTTTCTTTTCTCTTGGGTCACCCTCCCATTTTGTTCTACCTAATAAAAAAAAACTTAAACTAATTTTTTGGGAATTTGTGAGAAAAATTTAAAGGTCGCTACTACAAATTGAAAAAATCTAACATTTTCCCAAAAAGTGATTATTTAAAATTTTTTATATTTATTATAAAATTATATTTTTGTACATAATAAAAATTAAAATGAAGTTTTAAGGTCCATATATGTTATCCAAAGCTAATTTTGTATCATATTTGTGTTACAATTTACTTTCGGTATGTGAACAATCAAGAGGAAAATTAGACAAAAAACAGATTTTTACAAAATTTCTTTAACTGTCACGATTTTTAAAAAAACTTGTTACAGAATTAATATAAGCTTATATTAGTTGTTTAAGAGTCCTCAAAAAGATTTTGATGCACAATTAATACATAAAAAACTCATTATGCAGACAGCGAAGTTGATTTTTTGTAGTTTTTGTCTGAAGGACTACACAAGAAGCAAAATATACTGCTTCTGGTCTTCATCTAGGGTCAGTATTTTGTTGTACTCTTCGATTAATGACACACCTCTCTCTCTGCTGTATCATTGACTACCTTAAATTTTGTTACTATTTCCTTACTTTGAATATATTCATTGTCTTTGATCCAGTCTTTAACTTTTTCTTGGGGAAATCAGAGCTTAATCCGGTAACAGAAAAGAATCATTTGATGTTACTAGTGACAAAATCTTCTAGATTTTTATTACCAATGTTTTCAATGTCTAAATTAATTCTTTTCGGGTAAAAATCAGCTCCTTCTTTCTTTAGAGCTTCCACCATTTTTCCATCTGATCTTTTAGATTTACTTTCTTTATTTTTCTTTAGATTCTGCCATTCTTTAAAAAGCTTTTCAATCTTACAACATGAATTTTCTGTTTTGTTTTAATTATAGCTTTATTCCAAATTTCCAATACATCTTTGGAAGTCGGATGAGCAGCTTCACGGATTGTTTGTTTTTCCTATTCCTTATAATAATAAAAAAAAAATACAGAAAGAGTTTCACGTTTAGAATGTAGTTTGGTTTGATTTAATGTTTGAGAAATTTGACCTATTAGCCATATTTCTGTCAGTTTTCTTGTGGAAACTACAGGCACTTTACAATTTGCCATAAATAACAGTAATCAACTTATGAAAACCAAAACTTTAGACTCCTAGGCCTAATTGCCAAACAGCCAAAACAAGTAATATAACCTTCCAGTATATTCAAATTTATTTATTCATTATATAGTTTATTTTTTATAATTCCCACAAATAAAGATTCTTATTTACGAAACTTATTAGATTCACTGTAAAAAAAAAACGCAGAAAAGAAATCACTCTTTATAATGTAAGCGAAATACACTGTTTTGAAGGCTAAACTAACTGCACACACCTGCATTGATCATAGACAGCCCCTACACTGACAAGCAGTGACAGGCTTCTCAAGTTGGTAGGAGAGAGAGAGAGAGGGGGGGGGGGGTGGAGTTAATCTAGATTGGAAGGGAGAGGTTGTGAGGTTAGATTGGAGTGTTCCTAGCATAAAAATAAAGTGTTAAGTGAGATAAGGTTTTTTATAATATTAAAAATTACTAATGGAAATTATATTGAATTTTAACATTTTTTATGAAATTTAAAGCCAGGTGGCGACCCCTAAAACTTAATGAAATCCAATAAAATTTTAGTTAACTCCATTTTACATAGGAGAGATCAAAATGGGAGGGTGAACCGTTGAATTTTTTAAATTTCATTTTTAAGCATCACCCTAACGCGCATTCGAAGGAGTACTTTTGAAATTTCTATCTTAGGCAGGAATTCAAGTGAAACACGGACGATCGCAACTCACCATCGCAATTGCAAATTCCCAAATTTGGATAAGTTGTAATCGCTATAAATGCTAATCGCACTGACGTCACTACGAGTGGAGCCAATAAGAGCTCCCAAGCAGTCAGCGATCTCCTCTTATTCGCCAAGTAGGCTGTGACGTTTTATCTAGCTCGTTTTTCATAGGCAAACGTCACGATGTTTTTATCAAGAAACGTTCTAATGTAATTCACTTCCAGTAGCGATTGCAATATGCGATCGCCTGTTTCACTTGAATTCCTGCCCAAGAGACACTTATAAGATGTGTTAAATACAGAGTTTGATGCTTACAAATTTGAAGAATTTTGGCGTTTTTTTTAGTGGTGTTAACAATTCGAAGGGAAAGGTGTATAGTTAAGAAATTATGTTTGCAATAACTACAATAAAAATAAATACTGCAGAAAAACATTTAATTCGTACAATTATTCAATAATGATAATTTAATTTTTCAAATGCAGTTTCAAAGTAAATAAGGGAATCAAAATACAATTGCAACAATAATGTTTTCAGAGAGAAACTATGAAAAGCCTTTTTGTAATAGTTTTGAAAGATTTCGGAGGGGGTTTAAAACCTAAAAACCCACTCCTTAGATACGGCCCTGATTTATTGAATGTTCTTATTTGCATTCTCTCAGCTGGATCATCGGATGTTAGTTTCTGCCATAAATACGGATTAATTAAGATACTGGGCTCACTGAAATACAATACTTCTCCTATGTAGCTTTATAACTTTTAATGATGATGAATACGTTTATCATTTCATGTTTTTCCCTTTTCTCAACTTTCCGCATGATATATATCGTGGGGTTACAAGTGAAACACACTAAGTCAAAATTATTAATTTTCAGATTTTTAGTTTATCTTACGCACAAAAATGAGCTGTTTCTACTGGTGAAACCCACTAAATCATATCTTTATTATACAATGCTATACTAGTAAAACACACTAAGTGGTATAATTAATGATAATTATTAATGCCCTACCATTATTATGCTGGGGATAATAATATAAAATAAGCATGCCAGAGTCAAGAATGATTCGTAATAACCAAAAAATACCATTACTATAATTTAATTTGATTTAATTATGTCAATTCTAAAGAAGTTAAAATAAAAATTTTTTGATCAGCGTTTTCTCAAAATCATGTTTTTTGACTTAGTGTGTTTCACTTGTAACCCCACGATATGTAGGTCCAGAACTTAAGATGCAAAAAATTACTCATTCTACACTTGAAGGGCCAGGGGGAAAAAAGATGAAAGTCACTTTTTCGTGAATTTTGAGATACAGTCGACGCTCGTTATAACGACCGCTCATTATAAAGACTATCCCAATATAACGACCGGTGGGAAAACTCCAATTTTATTCGAATACACTCTATTTTTTACCCCTTATAGCGACCACTCGTTATAAAGACCTTTCGCTGTGGGACAGAGATGGTCGTTATATCGAGCATCAACTGTATTAGCACTATCTAGGGGCTATGAAGGAGTACTATCATCTGGTAGAACAACAAGAGGGAAAAAAAGATGAGCATCGACCGAAATGTGCATGAAAACTGTATCAACTACACAAGGAGTTACAAGAAATCAAACTTTGTTCTTCGTTTTTCTCGAGATCGCTTTTTGGTCACTTTCATCTTTTTTCCTCCTGGCCCTTCACTTGTAAATGAATTATGGAAAACGATGCTTCTTGATACGAAGCAAAGTTTTTTGAAAGTTAAGCAGGCATTTAAAAATGACTGATGTATTAGAAAAAGACAAACATTCTACTTAAAAAAAACTACATATACATTAAAGCTGATTTTTTTTTTTTTTTGGGGGGGGGGGTGTTCTTAGTGGTACTTTTATTTATGAAATAGCATGCAATGTATAAAAAAATATTTATACATTGTTACTAATGTCTGGAACTAACACTACTTTTAGACTTTTTAAGATCTTTACTAGAAAATTACTAGAGCTATTTAGCAATCCAACTATTTTTAATAAGTTTATATGTCTGTTTTTTCAAAATTTTAAATGAAAATGAGCATTAAATTAAATAAGTTTTAATTAATAGCAGACATTTTTTAAATGTTACGTTTATTGCACTAATGAACTGATGTGTCCACAAAATTTAGAATACAGATTTTGTACTTTTGCAGCTATGATACAGATGTAACTACATTAAAAGCTCGATTTGTATTGTTTGGTTTAGTTTTAAAATAGAAAATAGCATTTTTTTGTGACTAACATAACACAATATCAAACTATGAAATAATCAACTAATTAAAATACTTATCTTATAATCCTGTGTAAAAGCAGGGGTCACCTTTAGCAGACCTAAATCTAAACTTTCGCAATAAACAGTTCTTTTAAAAAATCGCACAGGTTTTTACATTATACAAGAAAACTCTGACCTATGCTTTTTGCATATAAAGCATTTTCTTCAACCATGCACGAAAGGAGTGATAGGAAAAGTACCAAATAGAATTTTTATGAATTGTTACCAGATTTAGTGAATGGAAAGTCTTCTGAGTAAAACGGTAGGTCACTATTAGGACTGTGAGAATTTCCTTTTTTCTGAAGCTGAGGTTGACACTTTTATCGAATGAACCTTTTACGTTTTATTTAAGCAGTTACTTTTAATTCAGAGAAAAAAATTGCCTTACGTAGCCATTTAATCCCATTATTCTCTTTTCAAACAATTTTATACTTGCAATATACCGCCAAACTCCCGGCTTAGGGCCAGTGACTTACTGCTTAATTTTAGACTTGTTTGACTTGTTTTTTTTTTTTTTTTTTAATACACGGCACTCGTAAATATTTTAACTTGAAAAGTAAAATTTTTATTTCATTTTGTATGACTTAACCAAACGTAAGTGTTTGTGTAAAATTTTGAAAAAGCGAAACGAAAGGAAAAGAAGAAAAAGAAAGCTGCAGTTTACTATTTGAAGGAAAAAGAAAATTTTGATGATTTATTTTGATGGACTCCCTTTTGACCTTTTCCTGTTTTGCCCTCAGAACTAAACAATAGAGTACACCTGCCCGTTTACAATGGAGAAGCAGGTGTCAGGTAGACCCCCTGTGCTGCTATTGAGGGGAAGGATAATGGTGGGCAACCGTGACTGGAATGTCAAACCAGTTTTATAAACGTTTACCCTGTAACTCTATACTCTGTGTACCCCTGTGTAACTCTGCTGCACACTTAGATCATTTATGGTCTAATCATTTATGGTCTCTTAATGGTCTAAGGCTGCACACTAAGAGAAAGAATGGGAGAAATTTAAAAATTCGTCCCTGATTTTATGTGAGTAATATACATATAAAGTATTGCTATACAAATTTCATTACTTTTTAACAATTTAAAAAGGTCTATGCTTCCGGCAAAAAATGGAAAAACATATTATTTTACAAGTTGTATACTAAATGGATCTTGAAACTTTTCATTTCTCCATATCATTATCTATGAACACCACATGATCTGATTGTCATGCAATTTTGAGCACAAGATAAAGTTACGTCTAAACTCCTTAAAATTTCCGTAATATTGATCATAAGCTTTTTTTTTAATTTGAATTTATTAAGTAAAATTGAAGAAATTTCTGCATCAGAAGCAATTTTTACAATGTTCCGAGGTAATTAGAACGTGAAATATATATTTTTTAAAACAAATTTCCTGCTAAAATGTAAGTGAGGCTTCACTTGGAAATTCATTGTTGACCACGGTTATAGTTGAAAAATGCTTTTATTTAAATATATCTCCGATTTTGAAAGTAATATTTTTATATGCAAGGCATATTACAGATTGGTGAACTTCTTTGAATAATTTTATTAAGTAGGAATTGGCTTTAAAAAAATAATAAAAAAAAATAAAACCCTTTTTCATATTACTTGTTTTAGTTTTAAAACCCTAACAAAGCATCTTAAATGATTTTTCTTTTTTTCGGAAGTTCGCAAGGTGCTTTGAGTTTAAAAAAAAGGAGAAAAATAGTAAAAAGAACATCAAAAATAAATACACTTTACAAAAAGAAAAAAAAACTTTCAGATTTTCTTTTTTACTGTAAAAAGAATGTACTTCCCGCTCTTTGCTTAAAATGAAATAAATAAAAAACTGAAATAAATAAAAAATAGTTATAATAATAAAAAGTAATCTCTAATGTAGGGGTGCACAGCCTTTTTCAGTTAAGGGTCATACGCGTAACATGAGCTCTATTGGAGGGCCGTGTTCAAGTCTGTCATTTAGAGGGGTCATGAAGTGTAATCGCCCTCCCCCCTCTCTCCCAGGCTTTGAGAAATTGTCCCTTTTTTTAAAAATAATTTTGTCACATAATTTGCATTGAGTACATATCCTTTGGTCCCTGGAAAATTGAAAAAAAGACGAGCTTGGTAGCATGCACCAGTATTTTGATGATGTTAAGAAATGTAAGAAAAATTTATGTTAATTGAAATATGAACTCTTTTCACTAAATGACTTCTTGGGGAAAAATAATAACTTTATTTAAAACACGAAACTGCAAAATATTGTATATACATGATTCAGAATAAAAAGGTAAACCTCTTCAGCGAAGAAAAGGTTATGAGCTACTGGATGCTAATTAGCCTTTCTAATGACCGTTGATTAACCATCGTAGGCTGAAAATTTTGCATGTTTTGAAAAAGTGGTTACATGTATGCAATATTTTTGCAATTTTGTGCTGAAATAATGTTGAACTTTATCACTTACTGAAACTAAAGAAATTAAGCTTTTTATTCAGCAATACAAAATCAATATGTAATTTTAGCAAAATAAGATCCAAAAGAACTCATGGCAGAACAGCAAATAGCGCAAAAGCAAGTCGGCCACAGTGTGAAGACAAAATTATTCCATTAGCTGGATATTATATGAATACCAAACAAAATGATGTGTTAATGAAAAGTAATGATATCAAAAAATTACAAACATTATATAAACTAAAAATTCCGAGAAATGCTATGAAATCAATATTTGCATTTGGATGGCTGTGACTGAAAATTATGCATCGATTTTGAAGTATGGCTTCATTGTTGACAATTGAAATTCTCAACATACTTGCATTTTCCTTAATATTGATTTATCATGGAGGTAAAGATTTTTAGAGCTCCAAAAGTCCAAACTATTAGAAATTTGATTTGCATATATCAGAGGTCAGCAAGGCAACTAATTCCATCTTCAAGAGCTTAATTAACAAAGATAAGTTCAAAAAAGATAATTTTTACGAAAAATATCCATTCGCCACGTGGTTAGTGCGAAAATTAAAAAATGTTCGCATTTATTTGAAAAATAAGTTTGTATTCTTGTTCAATATAGTTTGTATGATGCACTACTCCAAAAAGAAGAAGACATATCGTAACCTGAAAGCCGATGCTAAAAGATAGCGGAAAATTATACGTAAACCCTAAAATTACGTTTTACACGTGGTATCGAAAACACACACAAAAAGTACCAAAATTCCAAAACATTTAACATATAAAAGTCAAACAAGTGAGATTTTTAACATTCAAGTTAGAAACATAGGCCTTGAGCAATGACATATTAAAAAATATGTAACATATTTCAAAATGCTGTTCTTTTTTCCTTCAATTTTTTTTCGCTGTGATTGTTACTATAAAAATCATTAGGTTTGCTGAACCAGTGCATAGAAAGCTATAAAAAGTCCCCTAGTTAGTAATTGAAAATTGAAATTTTCAGACCTACTCTTTACTGAAATCTTTCTTCAAACGAATTTTGGAGTGTTTTTATATGGTGTGTATAGTTTAAAATCTTCCCAGGAAAACCTTCTTTTGCTTTTTCTTTCATCCTCTAAGTTGCTTTAATTTTTTTTTTTTTTTCACTTTTCAACACAAGAAGAAACTAAATGCACTAACGGACCGCAGGTTATGCACCCTACTGTAATGAATTATGTTCATAAAAAAAAAAAAAAACGGTCTGCACAGGCACAGGTCTTTCTTTCTGATAAAAAAAATAAAGAATTTCGAATTTTCCATTATTTTCTGTCTCCAAAAGTAAAGTAGTAAGTTAAAATTAATTTTTTTCCTGAGATGGAGTCGTAGTTGAATTTCCTAAAACTCTGACTTCTAAGTCGGAGCCAGGAGTTGGTTATTTTTCTACGAACTTCTCAGTCTACGAGTGCGAAGAATGGTTATCGATTTTTATAAGTAACTTTTTTCTCCTTCATTGAACTTTCACGTTTCTGTCAGAAAATCGTTCATTAACGGAAGTTCAAACTATTTGAACTGCTCAAAAAATACTCTAAAGAGAAGTAAAATAATAATTAAAAAAAATCTTCATAAAGAGTGTTTTCTAACAAAGTTTGTTTGAAGAAACTTCGTCCTTAATTTGGGGATCTATATTTGCCTTAAATTTTCCCATAAGCACTTATCTTAAGAAAATTTGAACTGTTCAAACTTCTGAACAAATGATTGTTAAAATTTCAAAAAGAACAAGAAGTGCCGTCAAGAGCTAATCGAACCTACTTTCCCGTATACCAACATTGGCATTTTAGCATCTGATCAATATTTCCTTAATTATCTCAGACTGCAAATTATGTCACACATACCTTTTTATTACGCAAAGCTGATTTCTAAAAACAAAAGATGCCTCTCTCATCTGAGGAAATAGGCGAGTAAAAAGTAAACAAAATAATAAAGTTGTAGCATCTATAAAAAAAAATGCTATTATAGTTCTTCCGTAGAAAAATTCCTTAATTGTTTTGAAAAAAGAATTAAAAAAGCAAAAGGGGCATCAAAACGCATTTTATCAATAAAAAAAACTCGTTCCTAAATAAATATCTTGAAGTTTATTTTTTATCATTTGTCAATAATTAAAAATATTAAATAATTAATAAATGCTGTCTTAAATGAATAATTTTTGCAAGAAGAAAATGGTCTGCAAAATGAATAAAGAAATAAACGAAAGAAAAGAAATAAATAATGCGATATTTTTACGATGCGTTAATTCACCTTTCACGTCTTGATTCATTTCTTTTTTCCTTAACTTCAACAGAAAAGTAGGCTAAAAAGGACTCATGACGCATTTGTAAACGCATATTTTAATTAAGAATCATTTTCATGTGTACGAAGGAATAATTGTTCGCGAAAGAGTCAAAAAAAAAAAAAAAAAAAAAAAAACACGTGGTTCCGATTTAAAAAAAATCAACCAATCCGACTTAAATGGGTTTCTGATTCACCCTTGTACAAAATGCTTATGTGAGACCACAAATGGCTGAATGAGAATGTGGGTAAGAATGGAGGCATATACTAGACCACAAATGGCGGACTATAGCTTTGCTTTTCGACGTCAGTGCTTTATCTCATTTCACGCTTGACTAGTTCAGGGTGCTGATAAGATTAGAGGACATAAGAGGAAAAGACGAACGCGGGTGGAATCTTTATTTTGTGAAAATTTTTACACTTGCACAATGGATGATTAAATCTTACTCCTTAGCCCAATTTTCATTTCAAAATTTTGAATGTGGTCCATTTAGCACGCTTCATTATTATATCACTGATTTTATATCACCAACGTTAATTTCTTTCATTACCACTTCACATAGAACACTTTCTAAAAAAAAACCTCATACTGCACTACCAGAAAAATTGGAAGCTATTAGGTTTTTTAGTAACGAATTTATTTTTACAAATTCATTTATCAACCTCTCAAAAAATTCTGCATTTAAATTGCAAGAACAATGCAAGCAAAGCAAAAAGTTGGAGAATGATTGCAACCACTTGCAAATTTGCTGATTTGTTTCCATAGTTTATAATTTTAGCACAATGCATTGTTTTTTTTTCTTACCTTGCATTCATTTTTTTTTAAAGAGTGCTACTTTGGTTTGTGTATTACTGAATATAGTTAATTTTTGTATTCCTTATGTTTCCTACATTTTTGTACAAAATACGATTTCTCCCAACTTCTTAAGCAAATATTTCTTTTTTGCAAAATTTGAGCTTTACATACATTTTTAGGCACTTTGAACAAAAGAGACAGATAAATAAACTTGCCCCAAGGCCACAAATATTTTTTTTTTTCCTGGAGAGAAGGTCGTTCAAAGGAATCTTAGATGCATATAAATCACCATAGGATTGTCTGCACAATGCCAAACCAAAGGTTGGGGGGAAGGGCGGGGGGTTAAAATCACAAAATTACTGCTTTGTTGCGTCTCCGCAGCACCCCCCCCCCCCCCCAACGAGAATTCAGGCCATGTCCATGTTATCTCAGGCATGCACTTTCTACAAATTTTCGAACTGTCGGATGAATTTTGATTGGACAGTCACTTATTTTATTTTAAAAAGCCGAATCGGAATTGATGCCTTTAAAATATATTAAGTTTCAATCAGGCAAAATAATTCTCTTTATTTTCATTGGTTTGGTTTTCATAATCCGAGATAATTTTTCTGGAAAAGTTATTATTCATTGCTCAATATTTTCCCTCTTAGAATAAACGCAATACCTTTTCATTTCTTCATTTTTTTTCAGTGTGCGTGTTTGAGGGTGAGGGAAGGAATATACCCGTTAATAAAATTAAAAAAAAAAAAGCAAGTTTTTTCACTTTTACAAATTTATTGTTGCTTGGGTCGAAGCACTCTTCATACGCTATTCGTTATTCAGATATCAAAAATTAGTGGTACGACATCGATGTTTTGAGCGCGATGGTTTTTTTTTTGTTTTTCAAAATTGATGTTTTTTATTTCAATAAAACAGTTTTGAAAAATGTGGTTGTTACACTCATCAAAAAATGTACACCGTTAATTAGTAATTGCACTATTTGTCTCATTGGAACAGTTTTTTACTGTTACTATTAGTGTTTTGCGACAGAAGTTTTTAAAATATGGCTACTCTGTGTTCGCCATTCTTTCGATGATGCCAATGTTTTATATTTCAGTAGAAAAGTTTCAAAAAAAAAAAAAAAAAAAAAAATATGCGATCAAAATGTTACATGGTTAATCAGTAGATGCAGTATCTGTGATATTGGAATAATTTTCTATAATTTGTTATATG
This sequence comes from Uloborus plumipes, assembly GCA_038373865.1. Classification (NCBI taxonomy): domain Eukaryota; kingdom Metazoa; phylum Arthropoda; class Arachnida; order Araneae; family Uloboridae; genus Uloborus; species Uloborus plumipes. The sequence continues at coordinate 27,021 of JAXGGA010009355.1, forward strand.
AAAAATTGACTTTAATGGAGGAAAAACCTATCAGCATTTTTTTTCGGAAAAATGCAAATAATAAAATATAACGTAGAGTAATTAGAATAGTTAAGTTATTCGAGCAGATGAAATCATTAATATAGTTATATACATTGCTTTTACTGTACCTGCCTATCAGCACTTTTGTAATTAAAACCATTGTAACTACTTGGATTTTTTTTCTCGTATTATAACTACCTTTAAAGTGTGAGTATTTAGCTTAGTTGATAATATGAATTATGACACAATCTGCGAGCATTAATTCAATTGTTTTTACGATTGTGTTGTAAAACTAAAGAATCTGCTCAATATTCATTCGGGGGTGAGCAAAACAGATATTTAGACCGAAATTTGAATGATTTTCGGGATTGCAATACTTTCTTTACGTAAAAGAAAGTAAAAAAGTTCGGTGTTTTTTGATCGATGTATCAATGCCATCGATGTTTTAATTTCTGTTATTGATATTTTGAAACTTCGGTGTTTTGTTATCGATGTCGCACCACTAATCCCAATTTCTCAAACGCAATGAGAACCAGGGGCGTGGCACAGGGAGAAAATGGGTACACCTGTTGGCTCGGGTTCCAAGCCTGAAGCGGCTCCAAATTTCAAAAATAATTTAACACACTTTTTTTAAATATAAATTAAACGTTAACTTTCGACGAGGAAAGGAAACTTTTACTATTAAGGTTCCAGTAAGTACTTCTAGTAAGTAAATCAAGTGATTCTAGTAAGTACATGTAGTTAAAATTAAGAATCCAGCGCGAGTTATGTCAACAAGGAAAGCGCGTTTTGTCAGCATTTGGAAACTCATCATAGCACAGACACAGCTCTTCGAGTTTTAAACAGAAAAAAAAAATCAATTTTAGTTTGGATTTTTTTAGGGTTTGATTACCAAATAGGCAGACTAAACTATGACCCATGGCCCTAGTTTTTTTGGGTCCCCAAATGACTGAAATTGTTTTGGTGCCAGTCTATTATTTGAGGAAAAAGACAATTAAGATTTTCTCCTTTAACTAGTCCTTTTTTATTCTTCTTCATAAGTAAAGTGTGGGGTGAACTGCACCCTAAGTATTATTTTGACAGAATACTTGAACAGCTGAAGTCGGTCCAACTGGTTCAATTTCCGTTTAAAAGATCTTTTAAAAGCTGCAAATTACAGCAATTCTTGTACCATTTCTGCACCGTTACACGGATAAAAGTGCTCTCTTATAGCTTGTTCAACAGATATTTCACAGTCGAGTTTTTCAGAGTGCAATGTCAAAACATTTTCAGAAAGTGCAGTTTAACCCTCAACATGTTTTTAACTTCTTCAAAAATAGTCTAAAAAATTGATTTTAGATTTCAATATCGAAAACTTTTATAAGTGCCCCGAGCCGTTTCTTTTTCCTTAAAATCAGCTAATCTTATGAAAATTCCATTTTTAAAAATTGAATTAAAAAAATTTTTCGCGAGAAGCCCAGATCCCAATGAGATCATGGATAGCCTTTTTTTAAAAACCATTTTGGAAAAAAAAATAGGGAGAGAGCACTAATGTTGCCTGTCTAATGCTTGCCCAAAACCTACCTAAAGTTGAAATGTTGGACGTCAGTTATGAAAATTTCTTCTCACTCAGTCCACTACTCCACTTCCTGGGTCAATCTCCTTAACACAGCAAAAAAGTGAGAGAAACTACGATCTCAGATTTGAAGTTAGAAAAATGTTCAGGGGAATCCCCGATCCTTCCTCGTCAATTTTAAAACCAAAGTCATAGTCTGCAGTTACACATTTAAGATTCAGACTTTTGGTATCAATTTTTTCTTCAAAGTTTTGCGCAAGAAATCAGAAATTGCGCAAAAAGAATTTCTGAGCAATAAACTTAACGTTTTATAAATTCGCACTATTTCTATCTATCTATCTCTCTCTCTCTGATTAAAAATTACTATAGATTTGAAGGAAGGGCTGCATTTTCTTTTTCTGCCTCGGAAAAATTGTATGTCAGGCACTGATTTAATGTGTACAATTTTTGCATGTTAGCATTAAAAATATATAGTTAAAAGTTGAGTTATATTTTGATACTTTTTCATATTTTAATGATACTGTCGGCGTTTTTTTAGAATTGCTTAGCTATAAAATCAGTCTACAATCGTATAACATTAACTTTTAATAGGTCTTTTAGTTATACATTGTTTTGTATGTTCAGTATTTGAAGGATAATATTAAACAATATGCTTTGCCAAATTTGTTAAAACTTTCTATGATTTGGACTGATTTTTAAAATGTTCTTTGTATAGCTGTTGCAAGAGAGGGGGAGGGGGCGTGAATAATACTTTTTTTTATGAAGAATGAAAGGTCCATAGGAGTAAACAATATGAAGGGGCCCCCCAAAAAGTCAATTGCACGGGCCCCAAACTTTGGGTACACGTCCCTGATGACTACATAGATATTTTAAATCTCTCTAGAAGAGAACCATGTTCTTCTAAAATAGTAACAATCTTCCAAACGCGATAAGAACATTTACGCGATCTCCACTCTCACCGCGTTTGGGTTCAAAGTGCAAAACGCATTCTGCAACACAGTATCGAAAATGTTACGGTGATTAAAAAGTGCAAAAAATGTCGCTGAACCAATGATCTGTATGAACACATGTGACATGTAGTCTTTAAAAAAGATAAAAACGCAATTTCCGGTAATGAATCACGGATGTGGTCTTTTACAACGTCACAGAGCAATGTGACAAAAGGGTATCAGTATAAGAGCAACCGATAACGAGTGATCTTCAAAAAAATATTGAGTGTTTAGGAGCAGCTAACGCGAAGAGAATTTTTACCGATTTTTTCTTTTCTTTTTTATGCGTTTTAAAAATTAAATAGGTCAAGCATAATGTGAAGCTTCACATAGTCTCCAGTTAAACGCCTTTTTATGTTTATTTATTTTTTTTTTTTTGCAATTCAACAATTTTCATTGAACATGTTTGCTGCAAAATTCTAAAGCAGATGCAGTTTTACTTGTCTACACAAAAGAAAAAAAAATTCTTTCAGCAAGTTTAAACTCTGAAAAGTGGAATAACTTTACATCCACACCAGTCTATTCTTTTGCAGAAGAAACTACAAACTATTTTAAGAACAACAACTACATCTCTATCTCTGAAAAGTATGGGAATTTTGATTCATAAAACTTTAAAGTACTGCAATGTCTTTGTCGATTTCAGAACAAAATTTTTTGGAAAAAGTATAACTTGCTGACTCGTCTTTCTCATATATATCCAGCTCCTGAATGAAATAAGACACAGTTTGTATCAGGGTGAGACCTAAACGTATTGTTATAATCAGAAAAACATTTTTAACGCAAACTATTTTAGAAATATTTTTAGTGGCTTAGTGTTTTTGTCCTTTTTCTGTCCGTCCACCTCCAGCTGTTGAGCTATGCTACCATGCTAAGCACAAAAGTCGTATCTGCATTTTTTGACAAAATCGAGTTAAAACCAGTTTACTTTGTGCGAAATGAGTAAAAATTGAAAAACAACGTCTAAAAGCACAAATGGGTCGAATTAAAATTGGCAAACATGTTTCAAAGGCATAAAGACTCCTTCTTCAGTGCCAAGCAAGAAATGGAAAGAACCAAAGTATCGGGAGAGTTTAAATAGGAAAGGAGCAAAAGCTAGGCCAATCAGGTGTCAGCGTGTGCCGAGCTCGGATTTGGCGTTCGTTGTCAGAAAATTTAAAAGCATGAAGTAAAATTGGCGAGATGTGTGGAACTGCAAAGGATTCGTTGCAAATATTACTTAAATTTTTGTGAACATGAAAGGCTTCTAAGAAATCTAACTCACCAACAGTTGAAGGTCTGCAAATAATTTTAGCTTCGGAGAAAACAAATCTATGGCCTGTGTCCCAACAGTATTTCGCAATTGAGCATTTTGAAAGTTCTTTCTTTTTAACATAATTTTCGTGTTCCTTTAACCTGAATTTTAGCGCCCGTCGGGTCTGTCCGACGTACCCAAGTTGACATTCACTGTTTATGATAAATGCCCCACTGATCAAATGGTTGGATGGGGTCTTTTAAGTTAGAACGGCCCCATCGGGTTTTGTTGACGGGTCTGTAAATGACATGAAAATCGAACTTGCCAGGGGTGCACAGGGGTTATGGCACAAGTTGCGCCATCAAAATTTTTGGGGGGGATTTTTTAAAACTAATTTATTTATTTATTTAAATCATTTAATTATTTATTTTTTAATTTAAATTATTTTCTGATTTTTTTAAATAAAAATTATTCATGAATTTGTTTTTTTTTTGTTTAAATTATTTCTTTTATTTCTTTATTAATATTTTATTTATTTATTTATTTATTTATTTATTTTGTGCTTGTGTGTGTGCTTGGAATGTCTGGAATAGGAAAAAAGCACTTCTATTCTGCGCATAATTAGTACGTCTATAAAAATTATTAATATATAAAAAAATAATAGTTATAATTAAAAAAAATAAACAAATAATATTTAAAAAATAAATAACATTAAAAATAAACAAATAAATAACATTTTAAAAATAAATAAATAAATAAAATTTAAAAAATAAATAAATAAAATTTAAAAAATAAATAAATAAAATTTAAAAAATAAATAAATATTATTTAAAAAATAAATAAAATAAAAAAGAGGGGTTAAAATAAAAAAATAAAAAGCACAAAATGGTTGAGAAAAATTTTGGGGGAGAATTTGCGCCATTGAGCTTGGGGGGAATGGGCACCCCTGGAACTTGCTGAGTATTCTGGAAATGCGAGGGGAGATTTTTGAATAAAATGGTAAGACAACGAAATTGGTTCTTTCCATTTCTTGCTTGGCACTGAAGAAGGAGGCTTTATGCCTTTGAAACATGGTTGCCAATTTTAATTCGACCCATTTGTGCTTTTAGACGTTGTTTTTCAATTTTTACTCGAAATCGAGTTATTGTCACCAGGTAGTCCTTTGCAACTTATTTTACCAAAAGACAATGTTTTATGTCATTTGAGAACAGAAATATTTATAAACAAATTCTGAAAAGTGGTATCGGAATAAACATACATAAAGGCGCGAAAATTTAAAAAGCAATATCTCTGAGCTTGACTGTAGACACCACCACTTTTGTGCTCAGCACGGCAATATAGTCTGTGTCAGAAGTTCCCCCTAAGTCCAGACTTCTACGAACCCCATCCTGAAAATTTCTAACTTTGCGAGACCCCCCCCCCTCCAACGCAAAATAAACTTCATTTGTCTAGTTTTCATTGCTTAACATTACTATTATGAGATATGGAAGTAAAAATCTATTCGAAACTCAATTAGACGTCAAATATGTGTTAAATCAAGGGTTCTGGGAAGATTAGCTGCGCACTGCGTGAACAAAACTTTTATTCCCTATGAAGATGCTTTCCCTTTGAGTAAAAATGTTGTATCTCGTCCTCCAATTTCAAATATTTTTTCCTGTTTTAGCAGGGCTAACAACTCGGACCCCTTGGCATGAGCTCGCTCGCTCGCACAGGGGTGCCCACAGGGGGGGATTATGGTGTGAGTTGCGCCATCAAAAAAAAAAAAAGAAAAGAAAAAAAAATGGGGCGGGGGATTTTTTTAAACTAATTTATTTATTTATTTAAATTATTTATTCATTAATTTTTTTAAGTTAAATTATTTACGGATTTTTCAAAATAAAAATTAATAATTAATTTATTTTTTTAATTTAAATTATTTCTTTTCTTTCTTTATTATTATTTATTTATTTATTTATTTTTATTTATTTATTTTTGTGCGCGTGTGTGTGTGCTTGGAATGTCTGGAAGGGAAAAAAAGCGATTCTATTTTGAGCATAATTCGAACTTTTTAAACATTAATAATATATAAAAAATAGCTATAATTAAAAAAAATAAATAAAATAAAAAAAGGGATAAAAATAAAAACAAAAAGCACAAGAGGGAAGTGAAAAGTTTTGGGAGGAATTTGCGCCACTGAGATTGGAGGGGGGGGGGAGGATGAGTTCACTCCTGAGCTCGCAGACCCCACTTTGGAAAACTCTGGATATTATTTTGCTCCAAACTGCGAAGCTGTCCAAAAGTAGTAATTCCATGTGTGTGTGGGGGGAGGGGGGGGGAGAGGAGATAGGATTTGTGACACTGTTTGAAATGAAGGCAACAAATCCTGCGGTTTCTCAGAAATGTTTTATCTCTGACGAGTCAGTGGACAGATAACTGACGCTCTTGCGCAAGAAATACCTTTTGGCCTTGTTTTCGATACTAACTTTGATTATTTTTCTTTTTATGTTTAGCAGAAGAATGACTTCCTCAAAAAGATAAACCGAAGCGGTGGCGAATTCTTTTATTAGCTCTGTTCTGAAAGACACTTTTGTATATTTTCATGGTGGGAATCTCTCAGCTGGATCTCTAATACTGAAAGAATCTTTTTCTAAGTAATAGTACTGGTACTGTAAAGTCATCCCCAGTTTGTGCTAAAAGGGGGTTTCGTAATAAGTGATACACTAGCGGAAGTTTTTTCGAAATTTGATTTAGAAAACACTTGAAGTATTTGCTTAAACTAATTAATTTGAAAAGGTTCAATTTAAGTTGGCTCAGATTATCAGCAATAATTAAAAAAATGAATATTATTTTAGGTTCATCATTATATTAAAATAATATTAAAAGGTTATTCGAATTTGTATGTAGAAGTAGTGAAACTATTTCGTACTCCATTGTAGAGATAACTGAATAATTTAATTTCCGTTGAGAAATGCGGTATTACTTTAAATATAGAGGTCACAAGCTGGGATATGTACAAATAAACATAGATATATATGTATACAATAAATATAGTGTTTATTAATATTAACAATTACAGTGGACCTTTGTTCATTGAATCAGCCGCTTTAATGAATCAAAACGCCAAAAGCACAAAACTATCCAGTTTTATTGAATCAAAATGTTTAGAATAAACGTGATTCATGTAAGCGGCGGCCACCGTGTAAACTTTTCTTAAAACGAATATTTGTTTTCGCATCAAAACTTCTGATGAAGTTTTCCATTTTCTACACCCACTCTCCCTCATATTTAATAATTTATGCTTTTCACAAGCATCGGGCATGTAATCAACAAGGGTTTTAATTTTAATGTTCGTTGGGATCAGATTAGTTTCTAACCAAAGAAATGCAGGAGCCCTTTAGTACGTATTTCCGTACGTAAAGAGATTGAATTTCACCTAAAATTCTAAACTTCACATAAAATTGAGGGAAAAAAAGCAGGAGCTCAGCTTCTACGAGCTCCCACGCAAATTAAGCCCTATAGTCAGGTAAGTTTAGGATGTGCCGGATCGTTGAAAATGTACTGTCCGCCCGTGAAAACCGCGACTAGCACTCGCGAACCATTCCACTAAAAAAAAGGGGTGATGGGTTGTGAGTGGGAACTTTACGAAGTTTTCAATTTAAAACTTGCATTTGCTATCCTTTTGACATAATCAATTAAACTATTTATTTGAAATTAGCATCGTTTTATGTTGTTTATTACCGCTCAAAATGCTTCTTATTATTCCCCCCTTATTGTTATCTTACCTCCCAAGTGGCACACTTCGTTTTTTAAAGGTTGTAAAATGGTTATTAACGTTGTGGCAACGGATTAAAAACGTTTATAAAACGTTTAAACGTTTTTTGTGCTACCTGGGCTATCACCCCTATTTTGGTAAGATCAGAGAAGACATGACTCATGCGTACACACGCGGAAGGTTTCACCTAAGAAAATCAGACAAGTACATGCACGGATACGGATCATTCGTATTCAGGTCCGTGGATACAGATACGGATTGCAATTTTTTACCCAATTTAATCCCGATCCAAGTGTAAAATTTGTGACGGATGGCATTTAAGAATTTCTCGAAATCTTTCAATAGAGTTTTGTCTTTCGTTTATATTAAAAGAAATTGAATTTTGTCTCTCTAACTCAGCCATTTATTTCTTTAACTGACAACCATGAAAAAGTAAATAAATAAGCTAAGTGAAACGCCTCAATGTGTAATATCGATGCAAATTCTCAATAATACTGTAACGTTGCACACCCAAACCATGCATTCAGAGACGTGACAATCAACGATATGTTTAATTAATTTTCACTTATTATTTTATGCCATTAGTAAAATAGCGGTATTGCACGGGGCCGATCACTTAGTGGTTTTAATAAATTAATTCTGTAAAACAGTTTTTTCTGCCAGAGCACTGTCAATGCAAGAAAAACAGCTCGTCTTCGCTACACTTCATACTAGTGCTGCGACATCGATGTCGATGTGTTGTAAACATCGATGTTTTTGCTAAAACATCGATGTTTTTACCATCGATGTTTGAGGCTCGATGTTTTCCCAATATCGATGTTTTGGGTTCGATGTTTTTTTCGATGTCGATGTCTTAGAATCCAGCAAAGAAAGCTTGATAAAGATATGCGATAAGCAGACGTATTAAGAAGTTCTCATCTTTAATTAGAGGTTTCAGTATTGATATCATTGGAAAACATTATCTATGATTATTATCGATGTTTTGCTCCCTATGTTTCTGAAACATCTCTAATTTGCTTTCGCCGTTTTTTTTTAATTTAATTTATTTTATTAATTTTTATGTCGATGTTTTATATTTCAGCAAAAAAAAAAAAAAAGTCAAATATATGCGGCCAAAAGTTACATTAGAGGCAGTCAGAAAACATATGTGCGTGCAAACAGGCCACAAAAAAAACAGGTTAACATTCATTCAGGGGAGAATAAAATTGAATTTTAAGTCGAAATTTGAGGCAAAATTTTTTCGTGATTACAATACTTCTTTTTCCTTTGTAAAAGGAAGTAAAAAGGGAAACTCTCGAAATGAATAAATATTTCAAACAACATTGCTACATCACATTAATTATCTTTTCTCTTTCCACAGAACCTCCATCAGGCCACACAATGACCTCACACGACCCCTACAACAAGTGGCGCATGGCCAAGGTCAGCACTGTCGGCTACTGCACCTTCTGCGTGGTACTAGTGGGGTTCGCCATGCTTCTCGCAGGGGCCATCATTTCCGGCATCGCCTACACCGAGGTGCGCCCCAACGTCGCGGACGAGAACTACGAGCGCTACATCCGATCCGACCTGAAGCGAGTCATGGGCCCCATCACTTTGGCCTTCGGTTTGCTCTGCATCATCTCCGGTTGCATCTTCTTCTCCGCCAACCTCTTCTCCGCATCCAGGGAACAGAGGAGGAGAGTCAAGCACAACCTCAAGTACAACGTGAGGAGGTCGGAGGAACATCTTCCTCCCACGCCTGATGCTGACAAGAAGATGCTCAGTGATGTCTGATGCCTCCAGTGAAGACGTCATGAACGATCTATCTTGCGTTGAAATGTATGCATGGTGATTGATCGAAGATTAGTTTCCTGATTCATCACCTGATTCATGTTTTGCGTCCAAAACTTTGAACTTATATTATTTTTTTTTTCATACTTATTTTAAAGTTCATCAACAAGACATATCTTTGGCAATCACATCACATAGTCGTTGACTATGGCATTAAGCAATCGTGCTTTACAAACGCCCCGTAATACTAAATGCCTACCGCATTTTCCTCAAAAAGAAATACCATTGTTCGGAAGAAAGCGCTACTTTGCGGTCTGCAGCTATTGGCGATGGGTCCAAATTATTCAAATGAAATTTTGATTGGTTCATTGCTGAATTTAAGTTTAGGAATCAAACAATAGTTAATTTCTGTCTTTTTTTTCTGTGTTTCGAAGAACTTCGATAGATGGCAGTGTGTTCAGAGCTTTGGGCTAAGTTTTGCCCAATATTAAAACCAAGAAAACGGCAGGCATTTAGTGTTAAGGAAGCATTGGCTACACTTGCACCGATATGGTGGTTGTTATAACCTCCGAAAATTGCAGGAAGTGTGGCATTTTTTTCAAAGAAAGCGTTATAGTTTGGCTCTGATTAGTTAAGCTGCGCCCTTGACAATATTTATTTGTTTTTCGGAATTTAGGTAAAAATAATAGTGCTATTGGCACAGATTGGAGTAAGAGTATTTTTGCTAAACTACCACTAAAGTAATCCAACTCAACTAAGTGCTAATTATTTTTCCATACCGTCCAAAACAAAGGTTGGAGTTGGAGCCGTAGTTTGGACTCGTAGCTCAACTTATCAGAGTAGCTCAACTCATGAAAATGAAGTTTACAAGCAGCAACATTCAGCAAACTACGCCATCTTTTGCCGTAGTTTGCTGACTGATAGTGCTGTTTGATCCTTGTTGATTAAACTCAATTCTGCGATTAGTCACATCGTCTGGCATACATTTTTTCAGTTTCAACAGCTACGGGTAAAGATGATGAAACTACGGAAATGGGATTTAGCACGTTAGAAGTGGGAATTAAAAAAATATTTGCTCATAGAATTTTATCCAAAAATGTAGCAAACTAAATTAAATAAAAAATAATCCCAAAAAAGCAGTTAAATAACATAAAAAAATTCAAAATAACCAACAAAATAAATATTTCATGTATTTGAAAAACATAAAAGTAAAAATAAAATAAGGAGCAAATATGGCGGTGACATAAACATTATCTGTTTTCGCCAAGGTAGAAAGTAGACACGAAGCCAATATACCTCTATTATTCTACACTTGTAACAGCTTATTTCAATTCTTACTTAGGTATGCATTGAGCTGATAGGTGAACTATAATCTGTTTTCCTCCTCGAGTTAAAAAAAATGTAGGTTAAATAAATGTGGTACCGTTAGTGAAATTTGGTGGTACACTAGAACCTCTTTAATACAAATTAATAGAGACTAGGAGGGGGGGGGGAGTACCGTTTTCTTAACCTATTTCTCGAATTATCTGCGGTTACAGTGCCACCCTATTCTGCGGGAGTTAATTGGGAGTTTACTGTACCTACATAGTTTACTTAAGTGCTACAATGATTGATTTTTAGTCTGTTTCTGTTTTAACTTATTAATGAACAAGCTTTGTACATTTTTTAGTTAAAAGTCAACGATGGATAATAATTAGTGTATGTAAAATGTTCACCTGTTGAAGGTTTATTATTCACAATCATTATATTTTTTATTAGACCTGCATTTTTCATCATGAAAGTTCATATTTTTTTTCTCATGTGCTCTCTGTATTGATTGTAGAAGATTAAATAGTTGGAAAAATACCGTGTCTGTTTTTATTAGAGCTGAATAAATTTTTTGGAAATAATGGGAAGTTTTTGAATTTTTAACCTAATGCGTATTTCAGCCTTATTTATCAACTGTTTTACCACATGATATTTATATAATTGTTTTGATTAGGCTGGTGTAATGTTACTTGAGTGAAATCTTAAGCGCCCATTGTGTAGTTCTGAATGAATAATGAGGCGACCACTGCTCTCTCTCAAAAAATGAAATAAGAAAAGTAAAAAGTTAACATTCTCACCTGCCTGCGCTGTAAACTTCGAAACGTTCCTAGAAAATAATGGGCAGCTGGTGTTTCTTATTTCTACTCAGTAACATGTTTGGAAAAAAATCGGGAACGTTTTTCGTTAAATGTTAGAGATATTCCTGAAGAATTCAGAAACCTTCCCAATAAAAGGCTGGTCACTTTACGGCAATAAATCGGGAAATTTCCAAAAAAAAAAAAAAAAAAAAAAAAAACCAACAACCTAGTAATTAAGGAAGTAGTTCGGCATCTTCCTGTTTTACCAAGCTGAGAAGGCCCCTTTAGCAGTTTAGCAAATATGGCCAAAGCTAAAGCAGGAATTACTAGCAAATGGCTGAACAGTTTATTTGCTGGCAATTCTTGCAAACTAGGCGGTTCTCTCTGCTAATTCTAGTGGTTCCTAAAGTGTGGTCCGCGGAACCCAGCTCAAATTTCCTTCCAAAGTTTCTTCTACACAGAAGAAAGTAATTGTGATTGAGAATGATTAGCATTTGACTTCTATATAGTTTTCACTTTGTTGTGTAGTCATTAATAAGAATCTTTGAAGTAAATGTGAAACACTGAGAACTCCGTGGCTTAAAAGTTTGGGAACCGCTGATCTAAGAGACTGCATGTGCCCTTATTTGAGACTTAGACAATCGGGACAGGCAGTCTGAGGGCAAAAAAACTTAATTGAAGATTTTCCAACTTGTAGACCAATAGAAAGTGTGCAATACACCGCCAACTCGGCTATTTCGATCCATGGACTGCAGCTTTGAGCTTATTATGCTCTCATCAGCAAGGAATACGAAAGTAGTCGAGTTGGAGGCAAAAATCCTCTTATAACGCAAAGAGAGCCAAAAAAACTGGTAGCTAATGTGAAATTTGAATACTTTCGTATTCCACGCTGATGAGATCATAATAAGCTTGAAACTGCAGTCCATGGATCGAAATAGCCGAGTTGGCGGTGTATTGCATGTTTCTGCCTTAGCCCTTGCTTAGGGGCGGTTACTCACTGCTCTATACCTTGAGCTCTGCCTAAAAAATTTACTAGTTGTACCGTGCCAAGTGCGGTCGCTCGCTGGTATTCTAATTTCACATTAGCTACCAGTTTTTTTTTTTTTTTTTTTTGGGCTCTCTTTGCTTTAGAGGAGGATTTTGGCCTCCAACTCGCTAATTTCGTATTCCATGCTGATGAGAGCATAATAAGTTCGAAACTGCAGTCCATGGATCGAAATAGCCGTGTTGGCGGTATATTGCATGTTTCTGCCTTAGCCTTTGCTTAAGGGCGGTTACTCACTGCTTTACACAATAAAAAGTGATTGAATGCTTAAGAATCAATATTGAATATGTATCACCAAGAATAGGATATTTTCTATACATTTAAATGAGAACCCCTGGCATTTGCCAGATAAATTGTTTTACAGAATACTTATCGATAGAAGATTTCAGCAAATATGAAAACTAATTATACAAAAAATTCAGACGTGATAGAAATTTTTTCATTACTTTTCCTGAAACCAAAAAGAACATAAAATTCAGCCATTACTTCTCTTCTATTCACTGGCTTATAATTTGCAACCAGCATGATGGAATACTGTCAAGGGGGAACTAGAAGAACCACATATCATGATCAGTAGATAAATTATTTGGATCACTTGCAACAAAACAAGTACTAAGATTAAATTGAAAATTTAAACAACCCCAGAATCTGACTGACGATCTCATATTAACACGAACTTTACTGGTCATGACCTAATATGCCAAACGAAAGGGGAAGAGGAATTTAAGGGGAACATAAAATCACCCCTAAGCATTTGTGCTTTTCAACGTATACCCTTTTAGCAAACAAAATTCTTTCTAATAAGACTTTTCATTAAACCATTAATGCCTAGCGTCCCTTTTTAGGGACGGTCCAAAAAAGGGTCTGAATTTCCCCAAAATGAACATTTCAACCAAATAATATTAGTACCTTGGTATTGTTTCAATTCGTTATTTACAGATTGCAGCACATAACCATTGCAAAGTGCGTTCTGTAGCCGTTTTAATATGATCTTTATCAAAAATGACATCGTTCACAATCTCAAGAAAAAAAGTTAAGTTTTCAAAGTTATTCCCAGCTTCCCAGTTTATGTTAATTGCTGATTTTATTTCTTCTTATAAAATGTCTTCTTAAATATTATATCGTAGGCAGAAACTTATTTTAGTAAAACAAGTATGAACCCTCTGGGATCTATAGTAACTTTTGAGGGACGATTTTTCTTTCCTTAATAAAACAATTATTTTTTACATCATATTTTTTTATTATTTTTCCTGTCCATTAAACACTGTTTGTAACCAGTATACAAACTATCTTTGGAAAAAAAATGTCAGGTATTAATGGGTAAAAGAACCAGTTGTAAATAGCCAGTTTTCACATCGGTCATACTAGATAGGGATAATTATTTTGTGTCCACAACCATTGCTGTATGCATTGGCATATTACTCAATCCACTTGCACGGATGTGTCATTTTTTATGTACATATTTTCATTCTATTTCTAGATGCTTAAAACGTTTTTATTTTTTAAACATTCGAACACAAGCAACTGTTATGTATCATAACATGGAGCATCAGCTTTGTAAATAAAAGTTATTGTATTTAAAAATAAGGATTTTCACTAGCTACGGATGTGACCATACGGTCAGACCCATAACACATACAGATCTTCATTTTTTAAATAAAAGAAAACTTTTCACAATGTTGATACTTCATGCTATGATACATAACACGCTGTTGAAACTTAACCCATTAATGCCGGACTTTTTTTTTTTCAAAGATATTTTGTATACTGGTTACAAATAGTGTTTCATGGACCAGGAAAAATAATTTAAAAAATATCATGTAAAAAATAAATTTTTTATTAAGGAAAGAAAAATCATCCCTCAAAAGTTACGATAGACACCAGAGGGTACATAGGGTTTTTACTAAAACATTTTTCTGCCTACGATAAAATATCTAAAAAGACATTTTACAAGAAGAAATAAAAGCAGCAATTAACATAAACTGGGAAGCTGGGAATAATTTTAAAAACACAGCTTTTTGTTCTTGAGATTGTGAACGATGTAATTCTTGATAAAGATCAAATTAAAACTGCTACAGAACACACTTTACGATGGTTATGTCAGTGGTCGGAAGTAGCGCGCTACAAGTAGCGAAACTACTGTCGTAGCAACATTTTTTAGTAGTTTGTAGTGTAGAGTACTACTTTTTAAAAAAAGTAGTAGAGTAGCGCGATACAAAAAAATAGTTTGTAGCGATTTCTGGAAACTACTTTTAAATTAAAAAATAATTAATTAATTAATTTAAAAAAAGAGAGAACAATGGTAAAAACGAGGTTTAATCGATTTTGACGTGCAAATCTTGGACGAGTACAGCAGCGGACCGCAATGAGAAATAAGAAACATATAAAAAAAGGACTGATCTTTGATACATCATTTTGACGAAACATTTTATCTGTTTGATGCCATTGGTTTATTTGGCATCATAATTTTTATATTCCTTCAAATAATTTTCATGTTCCTAAATATTCCCTGGCAAGAAATTAAAAAAAAAAAAAAAAAGAATTAAATGTTGAATTCTTTTAATCTTTCAACTTATGAATCTTTTCTTGTGGCGAATATTCGTAAAATTTGTAAAAAAAATCTAAGAAGAACAAATTTTAGCAAAAAAAAAAAAAAGTACAAAAAGCAAAAGTAACAAATAAATTCAAAGACAATTCCCAGTTCTGTTCTATATTCAGATGAGCTAATTTATTTATGTAAACCAATTTTTGAATTTTTCATGTCAATTATCAAACGGTGCATGCTTTATATTTATTTATTTTTTAAAAAGTAGCGACTGCAATTCAAAACTAGTTTGTAGTCACTACATTTAAAAGAAAGTAGTTGTAGCTGTAGTTAACTACATTTATAACAAAGTAGTTGTAGTTGTAGTTCGCTACAAAAGAAATGTAGTTTTTCCAACCACTGCGTTATGTGCTTCAATCTGTTTATAACGAATTGATACAATACCAAGGTACTAATTGAACACTATTATTTGGTTGAAATGTTAATTTTTGGAAAATTCAGACTCATTTTTTGGACCGTCCCTAAAAAGGGATGCTAGGCATTAATGGGTTAACGTTGCACATGGCATCTTTAAGGTTAAAACGTTGGCTCCGTATGGCACCTTTTGGATACCATTAGGCACCCATTAAATATGACATCTGTAACCTGTAGTTTTAACCGTGCAGTTCTCTATGTTCAAATGTTTAAAAATTAAAAGCGAAAGTTTTTAAAGCGAACTAAAAATTAAAACGCAAGTCTTACTCTAGGAATAAAGTGTAAATATATGCGTAAAAAATGTCACATCCGTTTAAGTTATTTAATTGAGCAAATTATAAGAATAAGTATGAAAGAGTAACATCAGAAAATTAAAAGAAAATATGAGACTGCTGAACTACTCCTTATAACATGATGTTTCCGGCACTTTTGCTCATTTTTTTAATTTACTGTTCCATTTTTTCTATTTACTGATATTGCTAACGTCATGAATTAGCTAATTTATCTTTCAGAGAATTCAACAGGTGCTCACAATCAAATTAGTTCATTGTTATGGATGAAACGGATCCAGTCATTTTGTCTTTTTTCTTTGTAAGTTTGTGTCGCCCAGAAGGGAAAAAACGTTTCTTACAGGAAGAAAGGTGAGTTTTGAGTGATATGTCTTAAAATTGGTAGATAATGGTTTAATATACATGTGCCCTAGAGTGGCACTTATTTTTCAAATTTGATTTTTCTTAAGTCTCAACCCCTCGTTTTTTTAAACTTTTGGTTTAAAACTAATACCCGAAAAAATTAGGTCATACACAATACTTTAAATGGTGCCGCAGATTCTGTAAAAATTGCCTTAAAAAAATCTTTTCTTCAAATTTAAATGAATAATAAAGACAGATTTTATGTCCCACACAAAATAAACTAAATAAATGTAATATGCATCAAAATATAGCTTTAATTTTATTGAAATAGTACGCAGTCAACGAGAGAACGGTCTGAATGGAACTGCTTACAGTTTCGAGGGATGGTGAGAGACAGCTTATTTGGGCGGCGGCCCTCTAGTATGCTGTAAAAACGTATGCATTTTGTAGTTAAGCAATTCCAGTCTTTAATTTAGCTATTACTACTGCTAAATATTTGTTTTAAATTGAAGTAGAAATAAAAACTTATTTCAAAAATTTAGGAATTTGGCTTTTTTATTTCATTTTTCAGCAACTTTGCGGCACGTGTGATTATTAAAATATTTAAGAATTATTTAACAATTACTTACTGACCCAAAGGAAAAAGAAATCGGGTGTGAGACTTATATAAGAAAAAGTAGTGCTGTTATTTGTGTATTAGCCCAGAATAGCTACCCATACTAAATCCGCTATCATCCGGAAATAAGATCAAACCCATGGATTATTTGTTCAACTTTAAAGTTTTCGATACCACATAAAACGCCTTCTATCTTTCTTTTAATAGTCCATTGTCTGTAGTCAGTTCCATGTTGCCTGCAGGGCAATATATTGGCCGTCTGCTGCCGAGGTGCACGACCACGACAAACCATTGGGCAATTGTTCTGACAGTCAGAAATGTTCTCTAAAGCAAAGGAACGATGCTATGAGCATGTCGAGCCCCGAAGTCTCACTTTCCCCACTTCGACCATCCTAAATCTTTCCATAGATTCAACCATAGATAAAATCGTCCAGGTGTCATCTAAGAGAGCCATTGCACGACAGTTAACGCTAGGGATGCACCGATTAATCGGCAGTACCGATTAATCGGCCATAATCGGCCACTTTGCCGATTATTAATAATCGACAAAATTAGGCCGATTAATCGGTCAAATATATTTCTTAAATATTATTCTTCAAAGTATACCTTCACTAAGAAACTATGATGAATAATTTTATTAACAGTAATAATCCTCATAGTTGATATAAAGTTTTTAATAAATTAATTCTGCAACTTTAAATAAATATACATAGACAATGTTGCAACACATTTTTCATGCGGCGACAGTTTTCTCCTTAGTACAGTGCTTTTAGATAACCTCTAATTTTCACAAAGAATAAAAGTTGAAATAAATTGCTACTAATCATTAAAAAATGTAAATTAAAAGTACTCCTAAATTGGAGCACTCACCACAGACTCCCCTCCCCTTTTTTTGAATTTTTATGTCCAATTAACATAATTAATAATGTAAATGTAATACTATTGACAATAACATGGAAATTGGTTCTAAAAAAATTGATAAAATATTAAAATTATTTTGTGAAAATTAGGAAAATGGAAAAAAAATATCTTCTCCCGGATATAAATTACTTACTATTTCTTAACTCGGAATTGTATAAGAGAGTTAAAACAGTGATGGTAAAATTGGTAGTATTAAAAACAATCATCCTTATCATTATTAGGCTCAGCCGATTAATCGGCCCATTATCAACAACCGATTAATCGGTAATCGGTAATCGGCCAATTTGCTTATCGGTGCATCCCTAGTTAACACTAAAGCAGAAAGTTACCGCGGTTTAAACTAATATACAATCTGATTAAACTGATATACAACTGACATATATTCGTGAAGTGCAATTGCTCACTCAAAGATGCTGAGCTCACACGGCCAATGTTATTCACCCCACTCTGGACTTTCTCACCATGTCTAACGAAATGTGTTCGCATGTGTAAGCCCTTTATGCACTTAATTACTTCGTAAATATAATTTTTGTATTTTTTTTCTTGATTAAAAATGCTTCAAATAACAAGTGAGAATAGAGTATAAAAATTTTGACAATCACTAGGGCTTAGGCCCTAGAACTGGTACCAGCCACTAAGAAAACTGTTTTCGATCGCTGACACCAACTTTCGGCCTCTCGGCAAAGTACAAGGAATGGTTCCTTCAAGCATCAGCAGGATTCCTGCCACATTGGACTCATAACACCAAATTAATGTAAGCAGTACTTCTGAGTACCGTCAGTGCACAAAATGTTAACTTCCTCCCTAGTCAATGCCCTGACAGGTCCCTCACATGGCTCTGCCTTTTCTTTCGGTTGTTATGGTGATTTTTCCACTTCGTCCTCAATTTTTGCTCAGGGAGTATGTCAAACCTGATCCATTTCCATTCATTATTTCCCCCTTTCACTAAACGACAGACAAGATGGAGACCTTCTCGCTCTCGAGTTTAAATCTACTTGTTTTGACGGTGGTGCTGATCAACTGCTCGTCGGCCAGTGTCTCGTGGACCAAGAATCCAGTGGAGAGACCTCTGTCTGTCGGCGCTTTCAACATCCAGAACCTCGGAAACAGCAAGCTTGGCAATGCAACCATCATGAATATAGTGAAGCAGGTACGAATTGTCACTCTTTAACCCCTTAAATCCCAAATTAATTTAACAATGAATTTTTATATCTGTGGCTTGGTTCTAAAAGGGCCAATGTCAATTTTTTCACATTCTGTGTTATTTACATCAAAAGTTTCCAATTTAGTAAAACTCTAATTCTACAAAGGCCAATGTCAATAAAAAATATAATAATATATATATTATATATTATATAATACATAATATAATGTATAAAAAATTTCATATGATAAAATAATGTTTCTTTACACTAACAATAAACAAATGCCAAAAAATAATAATGGGAAACTTAATATAAGAAAGTTATAGCATTCTAAAAAATCTCAAATATCTTTCATCGCCTTTTTCTCGAAACTAACATTTTTGACTTAGGCCCTTTTAGAACCAAGCCACTAATATATATTTTTTTGTTTTTTTGAGTTGCAGATACAGCAAAAAACAATTTTATCGAGCATAAAAATTTGGAAATTTTTGAGGGTTTAAGGCGCCTACGCCTGAGGGGCCCCAAGAAAACTGTTTTCAATCGCAGGTATCATCTGTCTGTCTCTCAGCGAAGTGCAAGGAGTGGTACTCAAAAGCTTCAGAATGATTCCAGCCATTCAGGATTCATAATACAGTGAACTCTCACTTATACGCGGCCTTATTTATGCGCCTTTTCCACTTATACGACGATTTTGAATGGTCCCAGCACATTCCATAGCAAAATAATGATAGCATCATTCGTTTATGCGTCGCTCTAAAGATAAATATTTCACTTATGCGCCGAATTTTCCCTAAAATGCAAAAAAAATATTTTTTTTTCTTTAAAAAATAAGCAATTTTCTTCACTTTCCTCTTGAATCTTCTGCCTTTATTGCTCACAGAAGGCATTTCTTCCGCATGAACTAGAGTTCGGAGAGGGGCATTCATATATTATGCATCGTTTTAAAGGGAGCAGTTTGTAATTAGGTATGCTACAATTTTTGTTTTCTCTTTATCATTGTAACAGTAATTGCCGAACCGTAGCAATATGTCTCTTTTCTTTAGAAACATTCTTACTCATTCTCTCATTAGAACCTATGTTGCGTTTTAGTCCTTTAAATAGGCTTCTTCACTTATACATCTCTCTCACTTATGCGCCTTTTTCTGTTGGTTTCTTGGGCCGGCGCATAAGTGATAGTTCACTGTACTAAATTAATATAGTAACGGAATCTGACGCATAAAAGTGCAGAAGAGATTTTTGATGAGTGGGAGGAATATTTTAACTACATTTGGAACAGTAAATTTTGACAACATGAAAATAAAAATCATTCAAATGTAAGCTTTCTTGTTGAGGGGGGGGGGGTGTCAACAAGTACCTTTTTCATTTTTTTTTTATTAACATATTGATTTCGTTACATAATCCTGGTGCAAGGTAAGTGAGTCAAAAAGCGGCCTATCGTTACAAAGATAGACTACCCCGCTGAAATATTGTAAATTACCTTTTTTTGTCACAAAATGGAGGTAGTATCTGCACTTTCTATGGATCAATTAGAAGAGATTACATTGACTTGCAGGTATTTTATAAAATGGTTTCCATTTAGAGGAGGAGTAGATCTAATTCAAAAAAAAAAAGTAACATTAATAATTAATGTAGATATGTTTAAGTTCTTGTGCCTCCGAGTTATAAACGTCTTTAATAAATTTAAGTTTTTAATAATTTTATGGTTGGAAATGGCAGTTATATGCATATTCCCAAGGTGGCCGATCAATGAAAAAAAACTGTGTGAAGCAATGTATTAGGGTCGTTTTGGTGATCCACTGTATTATATTATTTAGTTAAAGGTACGCATTGTTCGACTAATACTTTTAAACTGTTTTTCAAAATCAAGTGAAGCCAAGGCAGCGGAGAACTGATAAGGTATCAAATGATTTCATTTATTTATTTATTTATATTTTTTATTCATTTATTTACTTATCCCAAAACTGCATGATTTTTTGTTCTTTGAAAGACATATATATGTTTTTTAGTGTAATAAAAAAACATTGGAACACATTTAAAAAAAATAATTTTGAGGATAGATCAGGGACGTCATTTCAAGTTTTTCGGGGGGGGGGGGCAAAGGGTGCAAACACAATGCAATTTCATCGGAAAACAGCAAAACCACGCCCCTTTATATGTAAATACATTGATTTCTCAAAGCCAGAGGGGGGCAATTGACCCCCCTGCCCCCCCCCTAAATGACGGGCCTGGGATAGATGGTTATATTCGCTTTAAAGATACCTAATATTTGCTTTTTATGCTTGAGTTGCCTTATGCGTGGTCAGAAGGAAAAATAGTCCATGTATCCAATTGGCAACGCTATGCAGTGTAGGGTTATATATTTTTGAAAAAGTAAATACCTGATTTCATTTCAACATTGTATTACTCATCTAGAAATGAAAACAATTGACCAAGAAACTTTTAAAAATATCTTAAAAGTGATAGGGGCCTCCTTTGGAACGCTATGCCCCAAAAGTGGCCCACAAGCTTGGACACAATACGTAAAATTTTATGTATAATTTCAGTCAAAAGAAAGTGAAGGTCCTAGAATTGCAACATTTAAATTAGTTTTCCCCTTTAACCCAACGCACCTTACTGCAAGGTGTAAAACTATCGCCATTAGTAATCATCAGATTTGTCTCCAACCAACTTCATGTCATGTTCTGCACCATTCCTTGCAGGTGATTTTGAGGTACGACTTGGTGCTGATTCAGGAAATAGTCACCCAGAATGAGAAGGCCATGCAAAATTTCCTTCAAGATCTCAACAAGTAAGTATCATTACCCACAGTTGGTCCACACATGACATAGGAAGAGCTAAACCAATATGCTAGTTCCTAGATAATAAATATTATATACGTACGGAAATTTTAACACATTGACTGCCAAGCTACGAAGCAATTCCTAGATTAGGAGTTGGGCTAAAGCCAATCTACATGTGCTGAGAGAATTAGGATTTTATGGTACCTTCACCGAAGCCAAATATCTCTACTGCCCGAGTATGACATCTGCGCTCGAATATGCATGAAAACAGCAAATCCAGGAACTACAAGCTAACTCCAAGTGGACTCAACAGCTAAGTTCACATACCACGAGTTGTCTCGTAGCTTGGCAGTCAACGTGTTAAACATTGTGGGTATGAAACTGACTCATATTTTGAAGAGAGAGAGAGAGAGGGCAAAAAGCCCAGTAAATCTTCTTTAAGCGACTATCCCTTCGTTCCGTGAAATTTTGGCCGCTCAGAGGGGGTTGGCCGCTTTAAAGGGTTTTCAGTACAATTCCGAGATAATTTCTATAATACCTAATACAGTTTAAACCTCTTCGAGCAGCCATCTCTACCAAGCGGCCACCCCTCTAACTGGTTAATATTTTTGTGGCACGGGTTTTTTCCCCAGAGATCTAATGTTAAAATCCCCCTTGTCAGAAAGTTGCTTCATAAAAAAGTTACTTATTATTCTTTTCCTTTTTATGTGCCAGGTTAACTGACTCAAAGAGCAAATACAAGATGGCCATCAGCGAGAGACTTGGGCGGGGATCTGCAAAGGAGCAATATGCTTATCTTTACAGGTAAGATTTTCGCCCTTATGTCTGCATCTTGGTGTCGGCTGAATGGCATGGTGGCAAGGTGTATGTCTTCCACGTCTTGATCACGGAATTTGATCTGCAGTGGACAGTCGGTAGATTTTCAAGATGCAGAGAATCGGCAGTAACCATGTCATATGAATATGCAGCATGTAAACATTAGGGTGGGGTGAAAAATAAAAAGTTTTTCAGATCAACTTCTAATAGTTGCCAAAAGTTGTCTTTGGTGATAGTTAGCTTTTGTGCAAAATTTGAGAAAAATCGGTTAATATCTTCAGGGGGCGCTGCGATCGCAAAGTTTTATCATAGCTTTTATCGGGATTTTATGGTTAAAATATCAAAAAGAATGCCTTTAGCTAGTCTCTTTGCTTTTTTTTACTCAAAAGATGTTTTCATGCATTAAAAGCATAGGAAATGACTCACAAACATTATTTTATATGATATATTTATATTTAAAAAAAATCACTTTTTTCACGTTTTTGTTTCTTTTTAAATGCTTGAAATATAAATATATCATATAAAATAATTTTTTGTGAGTTATTTCACATGCTTTGAATGCATGAATATATCTTATGAGTAAAAAAATGCAATGAGATTAGCTAACGGCATTGTTTTTCATATTTTAACCATAAAATCCCGATAAAAGCTATGATAAAACTTTGCGATCGCAGCGCCCCCTGAAGATATTAACCGATTTTTCTCAAATTTTGCACAAAAGCTAACTATCACCAAAGACAACTTTTGGCAACTCTTAGAAGTTGATCTGAAAAACTTTTTATTTTTCGCCCTACCCTAGTAAACATGCTGCAATTCCTCTCTTACCAAGTGGATTTTTGGTAACTCGACAACCTCAGTAATTCGATTTTTCTTTTTCGAATGATTGGTCCAATGACAATTTCAATGGGTGCAAACCTTTCTAACTTACCTTGACACACATTTTAAGAAACCTTTATAAGTCGACATCCACTTGCTGTTTTAGACCATTTTTTGCTATGGATACTGGATAGTGGATAGTCTTTCACATTACCCTTTTCTGAGAAGCGTGCTGTTTACGGGTCTGTCAACTCATTGTTTTCCGGAAGGAGCTCTTTATGAGAACTCCCACTAGTACCCTTAGAAGACAGTCACCTCACCTTGTATTGTTGGTGGAGTCTCAGGGTTAGAAAGGTGTTGGAGAAATGAAGGGGGCAAGTGGATAAGGGTGATATGTGACATTTGAATTTCGCCGATTTACAAATTCAGATTAGTATGTGTTCAATTGTGCAAACTCACAAACACGATTGAAAGGGCAAGTGAATGAAGGTGATATGTGATAATGTTTTAAATTTCTAGAAAAAGTGTTTAAAATATATACAGGGTGGTTATAAATTCACGTGAGGTGTTTGGAGCCCTCTAGCGCGTGAAGTACTGAGGGAAACATTGCCAAATTTCATGGGCACACATATTAGACCATGGGATTTCGATTTCTGAAATAAAAAAAATAGTTTAAAAAATCGCCACCAGGGGAAATTTTGGCGCTGCAAAAGTGTATTACTCTGATTGTCGAAGAATTAAATGCTACTGACAAAATATGCATCCATTTTATTTGCAAAAATGGCTTTTTTTATCACAAATGTAGTTCAATATGATCACCATTGTGAAGTTGCAAGAACTGGATACGATGCACAACATTTTCCACGGCAGCTCGTAACATATCAGAATTGATTTCTCTGACTTTTAAAGTTACAATATCTTTTAAACTTGCTATATCAGAAACATGTCTTTGATACACAACACTTTTCAGCTATCCCCATAACCAAAAATCACATGGATTGAGATCGGGCGACCTTGGGGGCCATACCGGAAATTCTACGGCGATCATATTAAACCTCATTTGCAAATAACAATCATTTTTTCTTTGCGAAATTGCTTTGTACAGCATTTTTTCAAATTTAATTCGCGATATTCAGAGTAATACACTGTTACAGCGCCAAATTTTCCCCTGGTGGCGATTTTTAAACTATTTTTTTTTATTTCAGAAATCAAAATCCCATGGTCTAATATGTGCGCCCATGAAATTTGACAATATTTCGCCCAGTACTTCGCGCGCTAGAGGGCTCCAAACACCTCACGTTAATTTATAACCACCCTGTATATATTAAGTTATAACCTTCATCTGTGGTAAAAAGTGTGCTTTTCCAAAATTGTCACATATCACCTTCATCCACTTGCCCCTTCAAATGTACTTAAAACGATCCGGAAGAGAAACAAAGCCGCACCAGCACGACACATCTGTACCTCAGAACCAGACTAACGTAAGTCCATTTTCGTCATTTTTCGGTAGAGGGAAAAAC
>JAXGGA010009356.1:0-30000 GCA_038373865.1 Uloborus plumipes
AGATTGAATGCAATTGTTTATTTTATTTTCAAAAGGCATATAACAGAGTGGACAATTCAAAACATAGAAAATCAAGGGACATGGATAAATAATAGTGTTTTTGGGGGAAAATTTTTCTTCATTTGCATAATAATCTGCAGAAATGGTGTCAGAAGCATCTTTTGTGCAATACAGCGTCATTTATTTTGTTGTTACATTTTAGCTTAATTTTAAATCACATTTAAAACTCTAACGATTTGAAGCTGGAACACGTTATTTTCTCCTTCTTCTGACAAAGATATTTTTTTTGTGTCATTTCTAAATGGATTATACCTAATCAATTGATACTTGACGGCGCAAAATTAAATGGAGAACCAATAAAGAATACACTTAATGGGTGGTAGTTATCAAAATTGATTTAAAAAAACTCTTAAAGTCCCGGACATAATATGTACCATTTTCGCCGGAATGACCCATATCTTCAAACTACTAGCTTATTGTATCAGAGGAAGACTATACTTTATTTTCGTTTGTCATTAACTGGTTATTGTGGAATGAACGGATCACATCATATTAGAACCGTTAGATAACAAGGTGTTTCCCAAATAATATAACTTTAAGGCTGCTGCAAGGCTTTTACAGCTCAAGTTTTGAAGACTCAACACATTGATCAGTAAATTCAGAGATTTCAAGTACCACATTAAGCAAGTGTATCAATTCATGTTACAGTATGAAAAATATACTTACTCTGGATATCCTTTCCATTTCAAAAAGTATTCCACTTTGTTATTATTTATTCTTTTGTCTAAAACTTTTTCTACAACAAATTCTTCTTCTTCTTGAACTTCCTTCTTGACCTTTTTGGAACTCATTCTGTGAAAATTATTCCATTTCAACATATTTCATAGAAAACTTAGCTTACTAAATATTTTGTTAATCATACAATAAACATGGAAAATAATTCAGGATTAATGTAATGGGATTTGACTAAATTTTAGAATGCTGTAAGTTTAAAAACAAGAACATGACAGGTAGCCAAAGTCTGCATTGCTTGACTCGTTACAACCATAATGGCCAAAAATGGTTCAAGGGCTTTAAGAACTCTAGAGAAATTTTCACTTGTTGCCATTAACCATCTTTTTTTTGTATGTCCAATTCAATCAACAAAGAAATTTTTTCAGAAATTTGTCAGTTTAGTAATTTATGGTTATCAAGGGCAAATATAGCTTCTGGTTTTAGGTGGTACAAGCACACGCAAAATCATAATCGCATAAATGAATCCTTTTTGTAGAAATACAAATTGTGTGATTTTTAACATAAGAATGTCTGGCTGCACTTCATTTCCCTTAATTTTAAAACGTTCATTTACAAAATTCGGAGCAACACATTTTTTATTTTTTCAGAAAGTGAGGGTGTGAGTTTGAGGGTTTTCATTTTTTTCTCAATCTTCCTCCTAAAAGTTGGAAGACTAAATATGCGAGTATATACAGTTAGTCAACTACCGAGGGGATAGGTGTGCATTGCTTGTTATAATTTCTTTTTCAATTTCAATACCTGAAAATCAAGTAATGTTACATGCTGATATCAGATGAATCTTTTTTATTCCACATAGCGAGAAACAAGGCTCGTTGGACCGATCTTGATTATTTTGATGATTAATACTTTTAATTTTGTTTTATGACCAACAAATAGCACCTACAGTCCTACAAATCCTGTAATGACATTACATCGCACAATTATGTTGAACAAATTTTATTTTAAAAAGTGTTATTTCAGTAATGCTGAGTAATTTTCAGAAATTTCCAACTTTATTTTTTTCGCTGTTTTCATCAAGATTGCAGTAATAAGTTGAACTCTTAAAGCAAGTTATTTTAGTTCAATTATTTACAGTTTTTTATTTATTTTTATAGTCAAGAAAAAAAATCAGATCAAGAACCTGGTTTACCTTGGTCCACTAGTAGAAAACCAAAAAAAAAAAAACTTTAAAAGAATTTGAAAAGCCAAATTATTGTACAGTAAAACCAAGGCTTCACTAGATAGCGTCTTATACAGGCTGTTTTGTTTGATCAAAATCCTTGGGATAAAAACGGTGGTCATTGTCCAGCGACATCTATCGAAGTTTATGGTAACTAACATTATATACAAATCAGATTACTTTACTTTTCAAGCAAGATTTCAAAATTGAGTTTAAAAAAGTAAAACTTCGTTTTTAAAAATTTTTTTCCTCCTCAAGAGTGTTTAATAATATATTTTTGGCAAAAAATCAATAAATATTAAACTAAATTTGCTAAAAATATTAAGTTTCAAAACAAAATAACATTAATATAAGCTGAGGAAGAATTTTAGGTCAATCTGTGATTTGGGTCCCTTTCTCGCCAAATGGGCGATAGGCGCGCCAAGAGTGATTTCTCGCGGAGTTGAAAGCTCCGAGAGATACTATGCAAAAACGCGCCAGTTGGTGACTTTTTGAAAATACGCCAAGCAGGATTCCAAAGCACATTTTCACCGAATTTTATATCTTATTAATTAAACCAGTCTAAAATTACTTCAATGAGAAAAAAATCTCAAATCTTTACGGTGAAAATTTTTGAAAATTACCTGAAAAATATGACTAGAAAGCTTCAATACATATAGAATACAAAGTAGTAGTTACTATTGAAAAAAATATGCTGCCGATGGTGAATAAAGACAGTTATTTAATGTTATAAGCATATTTATTTTTTTATACAATAAGAAATACTAAATACACACAAAATGCAATGTTTTAAAACGATAAGTTTCGAATATGAAAA
Organism: Uloborus plumipes; assembly: GCA_038373865.1. Lineage (NCBI taxonomy): Eukaryota > Metazoa > Arthropoda > Arachnida > Araneae > Uloboridae > Uloborus > Uloborus plumipes. The sequence continues at coordinate 2,772 of JAXGGA010009356.1, forward strand.
TGAATTTTCGACATGAATTCAATTCATAACGTCAATCCTATTTCAGTATTTAGAGAAAGAATAAAAACAAAAACTCGTGTTAAATTTTGTTGGAATTAACTTTAACTTGTACGACAAAAAAAAAAAAAAAAAATCAAAATACTTGACGAAATCGCATAGCTTCCGCATTTTCGGTTCCTTCTGGGATGTTAGAGATGACTGTCTATAATTTTCATAATCCGGAAATATGCACGGTATTGATCCTTTTTTAAGGTGTCTGTAGGTTTTTGCCCTAATAATATCTTCTTCCTTAAAATGTCTACTGCAAACAAGAGAAGACCTGGACTTGTCGTTAATGACGAAGTCTTTTCTTGAAATTGCTTTTAACCAATGTTCCCGTAGAGCCATGTCGGATGGAAATTCATGAAAGGAAACATTTTGAACGCCACTTTGTTTTCCCTTTTTCTTTCCATTGTTATATGATGTGCAAAATGGTACACAACAATTGACCATTTCAAGAACTCTTTTAAAACAAATTTTGAAAATCACAGTTTCTCACCATCACTTTTCAGATCGACATTCAATTAAAAATAACGATCGAATATTTTTGCTTGTGTGGTTTTGGTCAAAACTAAAAACGAGTACATAATCTGAAATATTTTTCACGACTGGTAAGGACATGACTAGACTAGTAAGGTTCCGCCACACGGAAATAGTTCATCTGTAAATCATTAATTCTTACTTTTAAAAGCTTCTTTCCTTTGCTAAAGGGTTCAAATAACTTTAAAATTCAGAAATCCAATTCATAAATATTCAGTTAAAACATAATATTTTGTGTTTTTAAGGAAAAATAATTACAAGATTAATTTTACGTCTTGTTATCTGCTAACCAATAAAATTTTCTGTTCACTTGGCGAGAATTAGGCGATTTAAACTTTACTGCAACCCTACTGCCCTTGTATAATCTGCGCCGCGAAAAAAACTATAACGATAAATGAAGACAATATTAAGAGAGCGATTCCATACCAAATCACCGAATGGGGGTCGCACGACCGATTCGGATTTTTTTTTAATTTGGTACACAGATTGATGGTATAGAGGTATGAAAAAGCCCAAAAGGAAAGTTACCTGCTCCACTTATTTTCTGAGATACATGCCCTCAAAGTTTGTCCGCCACGTCAAAATACTAAAAAAGTGATGTTATTTAATGATTTTTTATAAAAAATCGTACTCGTGCAAAATAAAAGTGTTAGATATCTATGGAAACTAGTTACTCCAGGAATTCTGAAAAAAAATACTAGAACGTTCATAATGAAAATTGCCAAGGTACAGGGCTCTTTGAAGTTGTCACCACAAAAACTTGATTTTGCAGATTTTGCTAAAATTCAGGCATTTATTACAAAAAAAGGCAAACAAAACCAAAGGTTTTCTCACTTTCTGGTAGTGTACAGGTCCTCCCTGTAAATTGCTACGCAATAAATTATTTGGGTTTCTCACTCCTTCTTGGAAATATTTTAGCTTAAAAATAAGCATTAAGGCAAAAAATGCGTTTTTGGCCATCTGGGCAGCCATTTTTCTCATAAAGGGGGAGCAGTAGAAACTTTAATTTTTTTTTAAAACAAGCCACTGATATGTTAGCTATTCACAGGAAAAGAGTTTACTTTTGGTTATTTCTCCCATTAAGAGATATCCTGCTGACAGTATATGCATGTTTTTCGCGACGACCATATGCTTTTGTTCCCCCTCTCATGGACTTAAAATTAATTGAACCAAAAAATAATTATATATTTATTATTAGCTGTATTATCTACTCAATATGTCATGAAATTTAATTTATTAATCATTGAACAATAAATTAGATAATTGATGAAAACAAGAAAAAGTATTTCTCTGATGCCTGAGCATTATGCATTCATAATTATAAAGCACTAAATACTTTCTTGAGAAATTAATTAACATAAATGAGCTCTAAATAGTTATATTATAAGCAATACCCAATCTTGTGATTGGGATACTCCTGTTTTTAATTGAAGAATTTCTTGAATATCACATGAATATCAGGAAAATAAATGAGGTCTTTTCGTTTGATGTAGGATACTTTATGACAAATTTCATTTGATGGGCTACTAACTGAGCATGGTGATAAAGAGCTATTAATTTCAGCTTCGAATTCCATTTTACCTTATTAACAGTTATATATTTATAAAATAATTAAATAAATAATTTAATGCAAAGCCATGCTTGAAGAATTAAAATTAGTGCAACTCATTTATTCCCATACTGATCTTTACAAAACTGACATGTGTTGAGCACTGATAAGAACTGACAAGAATAAGTTTACTCACTAAAATACTAGTTCACAGATACTATAAAGCGTACATTCTATTTTCTACAAAATAATACTGCAACAAAGAACAAGGGTATAAAGGGGTAGGTACTAAAGAATTTCGCGAAAACTCAATTAAAATAAAGGAGCTTCGAATATTTATCTCATAGGCAATACCCAATCTTGTGATTGGATGTTCCTGATTGATGGCTATAAACAGGAGGATACCCTTGTTCTTTGTTGCAGTATTATTTTGTGGAAAATAGAATGTATGCTTTATAGTATCTGTGAACTAATATTTTAGTGAGTAAACTTTTCTTGTCAGTTCTTATCAGTGCTCAACACATGTCAGTTTTGTAAACATCAGTATGGGAATAAATTAGTTGCACTAATTTTAATTCTTCAAGCATGGCTTTATATTAAATTATTTATTTAATTATTTTATAAATATTTAACTGTTAATAAGGTAAAATGGAATTCGAAGCTGAAATTAATAGCTCTTTATCACCATGCTCAGTTAGTAGCCCATCAAATGAAATTTGTCATAAAGTATCCTACATCAAACGAAAAGACCTCATTTATTTTCCTGATATTCATGTGATATTCAAGAAATTCTTCAATTAAAAACAGGAGTATCCCAATCACAAGATTGGGTATTGCTTATAATATAACTATTTAGAGCTCATTTATGTTAATTAATTTCTCAAGAAAGTATTTAGTGCTTTATAATTATGAATGCATAATGCTCAGGCATCGGAGAAATACTTTTTCTTGTTTTCATCAATTATCTAATTTATTGTTCAATGATTTAATAAATTAAATTTCATGACATATTGAGTAGATAATACAGCTAATAATAAATATATAATTATTTTTTGGTTTAATTAATTTTAAGTCCATGCGAGGGGGAACAAAAGCATATGGTCGTCGCAAAAAACATGCATATACTTTCAGCAGGATATCTCTTAATGGGAGAAATAACCAAAAGTAAACTCTTTTCCTGTGAATAGCTAACATATCAGTGGCTTGTTTTAAAAAAAAATTAAAGTTTCTACTGCTCCCCCTTTATGAGAAAAATGGCTGCCAAGATGGCCAAAAACGCATTTTTTGCCTTATGGCTTATTTTTAAGCTAAAATATTTCCAAGAAGGAGTGAGAAACCCAAATAATTTATTGCGTAGCAATTTACAGGGAGGACCTGTACACTACCAGAAAGTGAGAAAACCTTTGGTTTTGTTTGCCTTTTTTTGTAATAAATGCCTGAATTTTAGCAAAATCTGCAAAATCAAGTTTTTGTGGTGACAACTTCAAAGAGCCCTGTACCTTGGCAATTTTCATTATGAACGTTCTAGTATTTTTTTTCAGAATGCCTGGAGTAACTAGTTTCCATAGATATCTAACACTTTTATTTTGCACGAGTACGATTTTTTATAAAAAATCATTAAATAACATCACTTTTTTAGCATTTTGACGTGGCGGACAAACTTTGAGGGCATGTATCTCAGAAAATAAGTGGAGCAGGTAACTTTCCTTTTGGGCTTTTTCATACCTCTATACCATCAATTTGTGTACCAAATTAAAAAAAAATCCGAGTCGGTCGTGCGACCAACTTTTTTTTTTTTCGGTGATTTGGTATGGAATCGCTCAAAAGTTAATTTGTTAGCTACAATTTTACAATTTGGCATTCAATTCTAGTTTAGTACATTTTAACGTTATTTAATAGCTTGTTTTATTTGTTGGTTTATTCTGCATTTTAACAGCTTATTTTAATTAGTTAGCGAATTATTTTTCATTTTAATTGATTCTTAGTCTTGTTTAATGACTGGCTTTGCTTAAATGTTTATTATTCATTTTTGTGTGTGTAATGAGTCTAACTTCTCGCTGACGTAAGGGGGGGGGGCATCACGATGTTTGATGTGATGTGTGTGTGTGTTTGTTTTTCTTGATTTCTTTATTCTTATTATTTTTTGAACTAGACCTCCACAAGGAGTAGGGGCATCAAGAGAGATATGCTATAAGCTTTATTAAGTGGGGTAAAATATTCGTAATTTTAGGGGGTCCGGGGGTTTCTCCCCCGGGTAAATTTTTGAAAACAAGTTTTAAAATTCTGCATTTTGAGGCCCATGGGGCAATTGGGACTTCTACATAGTAGTTTTTGATCAGTTCCCCAACTCACAGACAGACACATCACTTAGTAACATAAAATAACCAATAGTATGAAACACAAAAAATTCTTTATAAGAAATAGTGTAAAGATTTAAAAAATAATTAATGAGAGAGTAACATTCTGGCCATTTAGTTAATTTATAGTTTATTTGATAAGAAATAGGATTGAAGCACTTTTAAAGGAGTTTCAAAAATTTATTTAATGATTTTTAAAGACTCCAGAACAGTTAAAATTCTTTAAAGCATTTCATTTGCACTTTCAAGTCTCTGACGTTTTAATAGTTAATTGGACAGTCTTACAAAATTGTTAAAACTTTGAAAGATACATCTTTTAAAGATTAAAAATAGATATTAAAAAATACTTCAGAAAACGAAAAAGAATACAAGTAACACAATATTTTTTCTCGTGCTTAACATATTAATGAAGGAATCAATTACAAAGGAACTTCAAAAATACTGAATTAGGTATTTAACAAATAGTCAGAAATGAAAAACGTGAGTCACAAAAAAAATATTTTTGAAAATTTGCTACAAAAAATGTTGGAACATGATTTTTGCATTACGCAGAATATATTTTTGTTTAATCAAGGAGCTGAGTTTCGCGCAACTTGATACCCACCTCCCCCATTTGTGCTAGAAACTTTAAAATTTTAGATAAACAGCTATATTTAACAAAGTTTTCAAGGTTTTTAAGCATTTGTAAATGGAATTTTTTCTTAAGTAACTTTTGTCCAAGATTGGTGAGCCCCCAACAAAGCAGAGAATGTATCCGTTTTTGTGTGGTCTTGTTGATGGAAGACATGTTTAGCTATTAAAGTCCCTCGAGGGTAACAGATGCTTAAATGGGGACCAACAAAGTACACTCGTAATTGAACCAGGGACGGCGAGAAGCAATCTCAGCCTTGTCCGAAACAAGGAGTAAGGCGATTAGGGAGTAAAAATTTGAGTGGAGTAAGTTTTATGGGGGAGGGGGGCGCGGATCAAACTGACAAGTAACTTGCCTTGAGTCTGAATTGATTTGGGAAAGAGAGCTGGAAGTGAAAATGTCAGTCTTGTTATTTTGAAGAACATATGTTTTTTTTTTTTTCCCTTCAAATTTTCACTTGGAAAAAAAACTTTTTTTTTTGCCCTTTTTTTCTGTTTTACATTATAAAACATTTCGGGTTTCGGGGGGGAGGGCCTATGGATACGGCCTTGTTACAACTTTTACAAAAGTTTCCGTAATGCGTGGGCCAGTGTCCAGGATACTTTGGTCAACTTCACCAAGTTCTGTCAATATAATGAAAGTTAATGAATGCTTTCAAATGTATTCTTTCTTGCAGTGGTGCAAGTGCTGCGCCAATTGCGCCACGTTGCGCCAAACAAGGAATCTTGCGCCATCCTGCTCCCAAACGCACTTTTTGATCGAAATTGCTCCTGACTGCGCCAAAACGGCCGTTTTTCTAGCGAATATTGCGAAAAAGTGGCATAATTTCTGCTTTTGTTACCGTACGTTATGACGGTTGCTATGGCGATATTCTGAACACGTGCGTCACGAAAAATAGTCTCCTTATCTGAAATTTCAATCCTTTTGCATCTTGAAAAAATTTTGACATTTTTCACAATCCAAAATTATTTTGACTTATGCTACTTCAGCTTAACTTATTTTATGTTTCATTTTGAGAAAAAAGTAATTTATTTTTAGAAGCATGTCAACATCTAGCATTTACGTCGCGGACGAAGCTTCCTATGTTGAAGATTTCAATCCAAATGCATCTTGCAAACATTTTAATATTTTTGACAACTAACCGTTATTTTGACAATAGACACCTTCCATTAGCTTATATTTTGATAACAAATAATTTATTTTTTTCTATTAATATACCTATTAATTTTTGCAAGCTTGATTTTAATAAGCATTAGGTTATCCATTGCTTCATTTTTTGGAAAACAATTAAAACAATCAAGCACATAATGTTTAATTATGGCTTTGTACTGAAAGGGAGTATTTTGAAAAGTTGAATTTATAAAATTATAATTTTAAAAGCTTAAAATAGAATTTTCAATGTTACTAGCAGTAGTGCTCCCATTAGGGAACCAACGACTAAAGTCAACTGTTAAGAACAATGTCTTGTCTGAAATTGAGTTGCAAAATGGATGTTAGAAGATGCAGAGAAGTTATGAGAAAGAGAAAGAACAGTAGAACAAAGAGAAACTAAGTTAAACTTTTAAATTAAGGTTTTTCAATTTTTAGTCCACAAAATCTAATTTTGCACGATAAAATATAAAAAAACTTTAGTTTACTTTTCAAGCACAAAGGTAGTTCCTCAATTTTAAGTTAAAGCGCATTGTTAACAAAAGAAAATCTAAATGTTATTGATAATTATGCAACTAAAAAACCAAAAAATGTCTAAATTTTTCCAATTGTCGTGGAAGCTTTAAACCAAACGTTTGCATTTCATATTTGACCCCCACGAATGCGTTCCTAGGTTATTCATGATAGGATTCTTTTCTAAAAAATGAAAAAGGATTGGTAGTATAAATGTAATTGTAAAAATGTGGATGAGTTTATCGTTTCAATTTGACTTTAAATGAATGTTCCAATTTCTATATCCTTGTCTCTGAAATTTGAATTAAGTACAGTGAAAACATTTTGCTGTTCACCTATTGAAACCACATCTAGTATTTTTAAACTATAACTAAAATTTAATAATAGATAATCAGTGCTTAGTTAAAATGCAAATATATTTCTGTATCTTAATGCAAAAACAACCAATGTCAAAATTCGTCGAATTGAGATATTCAGGTTCAAAGATTTGAGTCTCCATAGGAATGTGTTAGATTTGGTGTCTTAGTTTCGCTCCACTGCTAAGGCGGTTTGTTTTGAAACATTGGTTGTTGTTGGATATGACAGAGGATACCTTTCTGTCCCCATTACGATAAAAAACTAAAAACTTCAAATTTTTGACATTGGTTGTTCTTGCATTAAGGTACAGATTTAAATTACTATAAATGTATGTGTTTATCACAGTCACATAGTTTTTTTATTTGAGCCTGCTCCTAAACATAATTCTGCCGCTCCCAAATGGTATTTTCCCTGCTCCCGAAGATGCTCCCAAACCACATTTGGTCACTTGCACCCCTGTTCTTGTATAAAAATTATTCAAAAATCTGGGATGATGAGAAACATTAATTAAGATCACGGTAGAAAACGGACTAATCACCCCTTTTTTCATAAGAAGTTTCCAAAATATGTTTGAAAGAAATCAGCATTATATACATAAAAAACTAAAACTTTAAAACAATAAATAAATTAGAAAATGAAATTTAACATGACTGATGCAGCAAGAAAATTAAAACTTGTTCAAAAACGAAAAAGTTATTAAAACAATCAGATTGGGATAAAAATTACTGTATTAATAAAAGATGTACAAGACAAACGAAAATAAACATTAATTCACATGTGTGAAAATGCCTTTCATGATAACAAAAAACATTCTCCAATTGTTTTGTTTTTTTCACGTGCCCAAAGTACTCAATTTTTTATTTGTAAGTAAATACTGAAAAGGAAAAAATTATATTTTTCATGAAATCAAATTAAGATTAATTTAGCGAAAATTTTTAAATGTAATAAAAGATTTTTTCCCCAATACGAGTAGTGTATAAAAATATTACTTCGAGCAAACACCGCCAAAAGCAAAACTTCTTTCGGTCCTTCTCCCGCGCTGGAATTCAGGATTGCTCAGTTTCCGTGACAGCCAATACAAAAACACCGCTGAAGAAGTGCTTGCGACAACAAACATTAAAATTTTAAATTCACTCATTAATTTTTAAAATATTGCATGTTTTTTAAATATATTTTATTTATAAGAAATAATCTAGCAACAAAAAGTAAAAATTTGATTTAAAATATTTACGACACTAAATTTCTTACATAACTTGAGAGAGCTTAAGTTGAAGTTACTGTTTTTTGTCCCCTACTTGAAGATGGAGGAAAAAATTTCTTAACATTTGCAGTTGAAGTTCACGTAAGAGTAGAGGTTGGACGGAGGAGACTATGGTTTATGGTTCTCTGCCAATGCCTTTCTTTCCAGAAGGACATTATTTAGGCCGGAATTCAAGTGAAACACGAAAGATCGCAACTCACTATTGCAATCGCTAATTCCCAAATTTGTATTCAAGTGAAACGTTACAATCGCTACGAGATGCTATTCTATCGTAATTCGACTTCCAGTAGCGATTGCAATTGCGATCGCCTCGAAGCAATTGCAATGGTGTTTCATTTGAATTCGGCCCTAACACAGCTAGACAGTAGTTATAGCAGCCTTAGGCAGGGATTCAAGTGAAACAGCACTGCGATCGCTTCGAATGCAATCGCTACTGGAAGTGAATTACATTATCATCAGCTTAACTTGGCACTGACGTCACTACGAGCGGAGCCAATAAGAGCTCACAAGCAGTCAGCCATCTCCTCTTATTCGCCAAGTAGGCTGTGACGTTTTATCTAGCTCGTTTTTCATAGGCAAACGTCACGATGAACGTTCTAATGTATTCATTTCAGTATCAAAAAACGTTCTAATGTAATTCATTTCCAGTAGCGATTTTAATTTGCGATCGCCTGTTTCATTTGAATTCCTGCCTTAGTGATGCAACTCTTTCATACATTGTCTGTACAAGATATATGTAATAAAAATCATATGAAACGGAGGAAAAACTCTAGATTGTAGTCCTCATCAAAAAACCTGGGCATATAGCCCAAAAACGAACGAAAGAACGAAGTGCGGATCCAACTTCTGGTTCGGGAGGGGTTCATTTTCGGAGAAATAGGAATCAAAGTGCAATTTTTGAGCGAAAACGGGGAATATTTGGCAATGTTTTCGAAATATAAATTAAAAAAATGCAGTTTTGGGCTGCATTTGGTCGCTTAAGGGAGGGGGTGATGCCCTCCCCACCTCTGACTCCGCGCCTGCTTTCTACTAATGTACCGTTACCATTGAAACTCCGGAACTCCGAAAATCCATTCGTACCATCGGAGTTTTGATGGTAACGAATGTACCCATTTATTCATTGTGCGCAAATAACATTGAAACGTTTTTACTGCATTTTATTATGTTGATGTTGGTTACAGTTTTCCAGGCAACATGTCAACAGTTTGATTTAAAGATTCATTTCACACACATAGCTTTGATACGTTACATAAACTCGCAAATTTATTGTTATTGAGATGTTGATAAAACGTAGCAATCGTTGTGACTCTCTAATTCTGGCAGTCAGTTTGAGCAAGAGCACTGTTTGCTTGCGTACAGCATGTATCGCTGCTGTACAGTGATTTCCTTCATTATCGAATTGAATTCGCACCATTCGACAGTCTGTGGAAAGTGAGATGCAAATAATTTATTCATGTTTTCAACTTTTAGTGGTAATTAAGCAATCAAAGAATTGTTTATTCTTTGACACCGCGCCTCTGCCAGCAGCACTGTCCATGGGTCGTAGCTCCTCCTGGCGTGACGTTCATGTTTAACACACACACATGCCGCCTTGAGCATCTAGGGAAAAGGGACATGCTCGGGGGGCATGGCCCGTATACTAAAATTTTGGAGGGGCGGATATGACCTCTGGCTTTACATCCCCTTCCCTCCTTTTTTATTCCTTCTTTTTTGATACTTAAGGTTATTAGAAGGCTGGAGTGCGAGAATTTTCTATTTTCAGGGGATATTTCATTTCTTGAGAAAAAACGGGCTGGAAGAAGAGGAAGAAACTGGCTGGATTCGAAACTCTCCCTCGAAAAGTTTTCGACCTTTTTACTTCCTTTTACGTAGTAAAGGAAGTATTGTGATCGCGAAAAAAAAATCACTCAAATTTGAGTCTAAATTTTGATTTTGCTCACCCCTGAATGAATGTTCTATAGTTTTTTCGACCTGTTAGAATGTGCATATGTACCTACCAACATATAAGCAGCCGAAAAATCTTTTTCAACCACCCCCGAGTTAGTTACAACGAGTTTTCTCGTGACGTCTGTATGTAGGTATGTGCGGATGTATGTGCGTATGTGCCTCGCATAACTCAAAAACTATATACCGTAGAAGCTTCTAGCTTGGTATGTAGGCTCTGAGGATGGTCTAGTTGTGCACCTCCCCTTGTGGTTGCATTCGAATGTTCCCAAGGGGGTGTTTTACCCCTTTTTGGGGGTAAATCAGTGTTAATTTCAATGCAGACTCAAGTGATATGAATTGGCGCGACCACTTGGCAATATGTCGCCAAGCTTTTGGTCACCAAGTGTTTGACGCCAACTTGGTGACATATCGCCAAGTTGGCGACAAATTTGGCGAAAAAATTATTTTTTGAATTTGGGTTTAACTTGGCGCTATGGCGATATTTTGCAAAAAATTCACTGAATGGAAATTAAAATCAGCAATATTTAGAAAATTAACCATTGTAAAATATTTTTTGCATTGTTTCGTGGCAGATTAGGGGAGCAAATATTTGAATTGTTACCTTGCTCACTCCAAGCACTTTTTTTAGCACTTAAGGCAACTACTAAGAAATTTACACGTAAAAGGAAGTAGTGTGGGGTCCATACCAGATTTTTTTTTTTTTTGAAACTATAGAGTTTTATTGGAATATATCAAGCCACAGGGGCACCGACTCCTGGGGTGCTGCGATGCTGAAGCATCCCCCAAAATATTTAAGGGGGAACTGAGCACCCTCACCTAAAGTAAGCAGAAGAAAAGAGGTAATAAAATAAAAGTAAAAAAAAAATATTTCCAAAAAAAAGTGGATACTAGAGATCAAGCGACAGAAAATTGCTATACTCGACTGCAACCTTTCTAGACAAAAACATCGTGACGTTTGCGTGACGTTAGCCTATGAAAAACGAGCTAGATAAAACGTCACAGTCTACTTGGCGAATTAGAGGAGATCGCTAACTGCTTGTAAGCTCTTATTGGCTTCTCCCGTAGTGACGTTGAGTGTCAAGTTAAGTTGCATTCTAGTATAGATTCCCCCATTTTCTTTCAATGAGCTCAAAGCCAATGAGAGGTCATGTCAAGTGTCAACTTAGTCGGAAATTAGGAGCCTGCCCTTGCGAAGGCCTGGCTTCGAGTAAAAGTAATTCTATAAATTTTCCAGTAGGAGGCGGACTCGGTGACCAAACTGACAAAGAGCTCACCTTGGCTCGTGGCGGCCAGCCTAAACTTTTATTTCTCGTTATAATGCCACTAAAGCCAAAAATCTTAACCCTTTTACGAAAATTACTCTACCTAACTCATCCATTAAATAAGTTCTTAATACTCATTTGCTATATTAGTATTTTATGTATTACATATGAAAACATTCGCGAATGTTACTTCATAAATATTTATTTAACTCATCAATTTTAGAAAACAATCCTGTTTTTTCCAAGAATTGTTGAATATCGCACACTGCATTACTTCTTCACTTGTATGATTTTGAGTTATTTGATCGGTGCATAGGGATCATTGAGTAATCAAGATATTTTTAAGCGAAACAGAACGACAAGACGTCATTCGAAAACTTCAGAGAGAAATGATTATTTCAGTTCTTTTTTTGTAAAAAACAGTTAATTGGACAGATTTTTTTGCTGGTTTGCATTATTATAGCCATGGCGAGGGGGAATATAAGTACTATCAAAATAAAAGTATTTTAGATAACCCTGCTTGTGCAACATGCTCCCTATAATAGAAAAAGAACAAATGAAACAAATCGAATGTGCATTTGCTCTTTTGTTTAAGCTCTTCACGGAGTTATTATAATTCTTTCGTGCAGTATGAAATGGCTAACAAATTTAATTTGATATTTTTTCTGTATTTCTGTAGATATAAAAAGGAAGTTTTCATTTCATCCGAGAAAAAGTATTAATTTTAACTTGATATATGCAGTTTAAAAATATCAGTACCAATTTGTCTTAGTTATTTATTTCATTCTTTTTAGCATTCAGTCAGTTCAGCTAGTTCAGCATAAAAAAAGAACAAATTGCACGATTGTGTTTCTCTGACTTTGGATTTTTACTAATATTTTTTTTCATAACATATTGTAACGAGTCCGTAGCACCTTCAACTTTCTTAAATGAGCATTCCAATCTTGAGGAAGTAACTATAAATTTATTTACAAGTATGTACACTTATTTACAAAAGGAGCAGGAAACAATTGCTAAACATCCAGCAATTAGGTAGCAAACAGTACACTGTACTCTCAACAGTAACTCAACACCACGTATCTAACGTGAACAGTAATTAAGAAATTACAAAAGCAAAACAAACATTCGCCCAAGCGAATAAAACGAGTCACCAGAAATCAAATCTGAAAACAACTAACTAACTGTGTTCAAGGCAGTTGGACAGCTATTTATACTCGGAAGGAAATTTCTACAACGTTCTAGCAAAATCCGGAGTGTTCGTTCATTCACAAACATGGGCGCCCATAAGGGGGGGGGCAAGGGGGGACTCGAGCCCCCCCTTGGAGATTAGTTTATTTTTTTGCTTTTAGTACTATTTATTCGGAAAACATTTTTCCTTCACCCATTAATGAATAAGTTATTAAAAATGCCAAATTTTAATAACTCTAATCTGCACTGAAATCGCTTTCGGAATTTTAACATTGTATCTCTTCCTACATTCTTCAATAAAAAAAACAAAGGCAGATTCGTGGGTCAACCGACGCCGCATTTGCATGGGAAACTCCCCCATGTCTGTGGACTAGCGGTCAAGATAAAGAGTGGGCTGATCCGAGGATGGCAAGAACTCGGCATTTTTTTTTTTTGGCACATGGAATTTGGAAAAAAAGAAAACTTTTTTTTCTGTTTTACATTACAAAGCATTTGGGGTTTCAGGGGGGGAGGGGGCAGGTATGTTCTAAAGTCTTTGAAAATCATTAAATACCTTTTTGAAATTCCTTAAAAAGTGCTTCAATTGTATCTTATCAAATAAATAAACTATGAATTAACTGAATGGCTGCAATATTACTCTTTTGTTAATCATTTTTTAAATCTCTACACTGTCTCTTTTAAAGGATTTTATGCGTTTTATACCATTGGTCATTTTATACTATTAAGTGATGTTTCTGTCGGTGAGTTCGGAAACTGATCAAAAACTACTATGTAACTATACTGAAAATCAATTAAGCAAGTGATGAATGTTTATCTTTTCTCTTCCCTCGTTCTTTCTCTCTGTCGATTAAGAGCCATTATTTTGAAATTCAGATAAGGTGTGGCAGTGGCATTTTTGATCTTCCTCATATTTTTGTACGTGAAAGTAGGTCATGAGAAGTGAACATTCTGATGTTTTTAACCCCCCCCCCCCCCCAAAAAAAAAAAAAAAAAAGTTTTGTTCGTTCGGTAAAAATTCCCAGTTTGATGTTTTGCAGCTCTTTTTTGGCAAAACGATTGAAAGGCGCATTTCAGTGCGCTGTAGTTTTTACAGAAACACCACCTCAAATTTATGTTCACATTTATTGATTGTATAGTGTCTGGTTATGAGGAACCCATAGTTATTTGGGTTGGGGTTGTTGCTTTCTTTACTTAAGCCGACGCAAAATATGGTTTTTAGTCCACTTCCCCAAAAAGCAACCCCCCGAATTTTTTTTAACATATACTGAAAATTTATACTATGAAGAGATCCCACGCTTCTTTCTTTTTTATGCAATTCGACACATTTGTAGGTTTCATAATCCATAAAAGCTATTTTTTTCTAGAGTTGCTGTTTTGAGTTAAATGCGATCAAAAAAACCACAAATTTTGAAAATTTGTAAAAATATCAGTCTTTTTCTAATCAAAGCAATGAAATATTAAACAATTTTCGTTCCACATATTCTCTTCATAGTATAAATTTTCAGTATATGTTTAAAAAATTTCGGGGATTTGCTTTTTGGGGGAAATAACGCAGTTTAAAGTTGAGCGAAAGTGAACTAAAAATCATACTTTGCGGGTCCCAGCGTTACCATCGAAACTCCAAGCCTTCTGTCTGAAACGGTTGCTAGGGACTACGTCATCACATTGGGGCCAGTTTCTTTCATTTTCCAGCTTGTTAGTATACGCAAAACCCATTCAAACTAGCTAGAAGAATCTTATTCCAGTTGGATTTTATTACCAAAACCTTCATTTGGATTATAAAAGGTAAGTTGCGCTTTCTTTCATGCATCATATTCCTTTATAATCTTGAAATTAACTTATTTTTAAGTACTAACTGATGTTACCGATAGCTTCCGGATTAGTTGACTGAGCTTTAAGTTTACTTGATCTATTTCAGACTTTCTGTGCGAAATTTAGATATTTATTCATGGAAAATGCTTGCCTAATTGAATTTTCTTTTCCGGATTGTAAAAGCTGTACTTTTTCAAAATGTAACCGCCACTTTCGAAAGTTAAGTCAAGAAGCTAGCTAAACTAACTATTTTCCTAAACCATACCCAACGATTTCGTAATGAAATGAAGTTGATGTATTACCTGTTAAAGGATTATGAAATATTTAAAGCGTTTAGAGTAATGCATTGACAAACACTTTGTATCTATTCGAAACTCAAATACAACCTGCCGACGAAATATCTATGAGCAGCCATTTTCAGTCAAGTAATCCATTCTTCGCAAAACACCCAAGTCCTTCGTGTACTGTATGATAAATATGCTGTGGTATTTACATAGTAAATTGACAGATTTAATGATAAGAATTTTACTAATACTTGGTTTTGTCACGTTTTTAAAAAGCTTGCTGAAAGTCAAATAGGTACCACTGATTTAGGTATTGTATCTTCGACAATTAATTTCGCCAAAAATTTGCAAAAGCCATTTAGGTAAAATCTTCTTTTTTCAAACCTTAAAACTTGAGTTAATAGAATTAAAGTCTTTTTGTCAATAATTTTTTTGGATGTGATTTCAAGTTCGCTAATTTTACGCCAGTCAATGAAAGTAAAATTTTTCGCGAAATTTCAAAAGCCATTTAACAATATTAACACAATTATATCAAATTTTAAGAAATCGGTCAATGAAATAAATGAAGCTATAAAACAAAATTAAAACTAACATAAATGTTGCGCTAAACATTTTGGAAAACGTTTAAGTGGTGATTTTTGGCGCAATTTTATGATTGCGAAAACTATCGCACATTTAGACGAGTTTTGGTTTGGCCAAATTTTAACTGCTCCTTGACATTTTATAGTTCTAAATCGTTTTTGAAGGATTGGTTTGTAAAAAAAAAAGTTTGCGAGTCAAGAAATTGAGCCAAATTTTTAGCTGCGCCAACAACCAACATTGTCGAAACTCTGCATTGTACCTTTAAATTTAGAGCAATACTTAAGGGCCGACAACCTACATTTGATCTCAACTAAAGAAATGATGAAGGAGCAAACAAACTGATATTAAACGTTTACTACAAATTGCGCTTTTGTAAAGAAAAATCAAGCATGAATAAAACCTTACTTATTAGAAAAAAAAAGCTATAAAAAATAATTCTAGTAAGCTGCCCACAATTTCTACCTCTCTCAGCATCATGATCATGAATATCCATTATGTATTAATATGTGTCAAAAACATTAAAGTATTTTCTTATGAATAATAATGAACTTTCAATTATAAATACAAATAATAAAATCATATAAATTTTTAAGCTTAGGGCAGACATTTTAAAATTCTGTAATTTATTGACAGTAATGTCATAAGTTTTGAGCTTTTGACAAATTTAATTAGAATAGGAAATATTAAATAACACTTTTTTTAAAACCTATTAGTAGTAGCAGTTTAAAACCTATTAGTATAGGTAATTTTAATAAGCATGATTCGTGTTTTGTACTAATGAACATTTATATCATTACTTGATCATAACACTTTTTTCATTCCTGAATTTTTTCAGACCGACTGGAAAAGAATGCCAAACAAGTGCTCGATTTCTAAATATAGAAGAAACTATGATGAGAAAAATAAAGCTCATATCTTTTCGTTCCCTTGAGATCTTTGTAATTTATGAAAAAATACACTGACATGTAAATAAATATTTTTTAGAGTTGTGCTTTGTATATTCATTTCCAAAAAGTGTTTTTGATCCTAAAGTTTGATTTTCTTGTTTTCAAAATCAACAATTTTCCAACCGTGAAAAGTTTAGTAAAAGCGAGCCAATAATAAGCGCCAATATAATCAGAGGCGGACTGGCCGTAGAGGCCACCTGCCCGCGGGCAGGTGCACCCTCCGGCCTGTACGCCCTTGCGCCCACAAAACTGTGCGCCTTCCGTTTTTTTTTTTAATTTTAAAGGTTTGAAAGCAGCCCCTAACAGTTTGAACATTAACCCTCCCTCCCCTCCCACACACACACACACTGCCAGTGCGCCTTCAACTTTAGTAAATTACTTAATTTTTACTTTTTCCCCGTTTGTAACATGTAAAAAGTAGTCAATAAGCGTTATCAGAAGACGGTTCTTATTGTACCCCAGAAGTGATAGGTGGTCTTTGAGGGGGATCTAATCCAAAGTTAGCACCCTCCGGTCTGTGCGTCCTTGCGCCGTGAACAAAGCCATTTTTTTTAATCCCCCCCCCCTATTTTTTTAAATCTTTACGTTCGAAGCACGGAAAGCAATCTATAAAAGATTGAAGAAAATGGTTATACTCAATAATGTAGCTGTTATAATTAAATTTTTTTTGTTGCATCACAGACGTGATAGGTTGTCAGAAAGGGGGATCTTTGCCAAAAAAAAAAATACAGCGCCTTATAGGTTGTACGCCCTTGCGCCCTCGAACCTGTGCGCTGGTGCGCCTTCGTTTCTTTCCACCTTACTTTCGGAGGGTATGCAACAAAGCAGTCCAGTCGGAGGGGGGGGGGGGGGGCTTAATCCAAAGTGAGCGCCCTCCGGCCTATGTATCATTGCACCCTCGAATCTAGTTGACTTGGGTGCCTTCCCTCCCCCCCCCCCCCTTCTTTTAATTCGAAGCGAATGAAACAGTCTCTAAAAGTTTGCTGCAGGAGATTATAATTAATGTGGTGCTATAATTCACTTTAATTCATCGCCCCCCCCCCCGGCCCAGAGGTTATAGGTAGTCTGGAAGGAGGACCTTTAACCAAAGAAAAAAAACATCTTCCTCTGGGCTATGCGTCTTTGCGCCTTCGAACCTGTGCTCCTTTGGTGGTTTTTTTTTTTCCACTCGAAGCGCGTGAAGTACTTAATAAAAGTTTCAGAACAAGGTTTAAATGAATAGCGTAAAAAATAAACTTTGAATTCATAGCACCTCAAAAGGGATATGTAGTATGGTCTTAAACCAAAGTGAGCGCTCTTTTTTTTGTGCGTTTTCCTCTCTCTTTTGTGTGTGTGTGAAGTCAAAGTGTCAATCTACCTTGACTGAGGTTACGAAATTATGTTTGGTGCTGTTGGTTAGAGAAATCGGTTGTCAAAAGATTCTTCAGACACGTATTTTTATGATGTCAGAAAGCTGCAGGAGTAAGCAATTGAATTGTATTGCACTGAAAAACGTGTACTACCGACAAAAATGTTTAGTTTTGCCTGAAATAAAATTAAATAATGATTTACTGAATATTGTGTTAGTTGATTGATTGGCTCCTTCCTATTTTCATGAGCATTTTAATAGTAAGAGGATCATCAAAACAGCAGTAAGTAAGTAAAAATACAGCCCTTAAACCGCTGAATCTATATATACGCACACCATAATTCTTTATAAATCGCGCAACTTTTCGAAGGTAAACAATAAATTGAAAAAAACAATTTCTGTATTTTAAGCATAACAGCTAATATGTAACCATTTAGTGCAGGATGAAGCTCTGTTATGAAGCCCATTTATTTGTGAATAACGGTTAAAATTGTATTTTATTTAAATCTATATACGTGTTTTATGGTGTGCATTATAACGATCTTTTATTGTTTTACAAGATCGGTTTTAACACAATGAGGAGGGATCGCAAATTATGAAAATTATTATTATTATTATTTTTTTTTTCAAACTTCCGAATTCATATGACTTATCTGACTAATGAGAGACAAGTTTGGAAAGTACTAGCAATAGTTTTGGAAGGTTTAACTCACAACAGTTAGGTTAGATTCTTAATTTGTTTAAGGATACAGAATCTAGAATTTTTAAAAGCGTTTGAGACAGAAATCACAAATAAGTAACCTCAATTTTTGTTAAGCACCAGAGGACAAAGAAATTGTAGTAAGGAAGTAACTTTAATTTTTTAATGAAAATAAAAGCGTTTAAAATAAAGCGAGATGTATTACTGTGAACAGAAAGTTTTATTTATTGGTGTATTATTTTAAAGGATTTCATCTTTTTAGCCTTAAATCTATACTAATAATATAAAGATGTAGAGTTTGTTTGTTTGTTTGTTTGCTTACTTGAATGCGCTAATCTCGGGAACTACTAGTTCGATTTGAAAAATTATTTTTGAATTGAATAGTCCATTTATAAAGGAAGGCTTTAGGCTATAGGAGTTATTGTTATAACTAAAAATAATAATGTAAAAAATAATAAACTCTACGAAAAGAACTAGTTTCCTCTCTTCTCGAGAGATGGCGCTCATAAAGAGTATTGCTAAGCTTTTGCAACTGTGGAGGCTCCCTCTACATTCAATGGTTGACAATCAAGCAGTTGGTCTTGCCTTTTAATGTGGATTAGTTTCCACTCTTCTCGAGAGATGTCGTTCGTTAAAATTATTTTTTTAGCAACTGTGTAGAGAGCGCTGGTTGATAATTGCTCTTTCCTCGAGAGTCTTGCCTCTTGCCACATGGCTTAGATCACGAAATGGTTTCTGTGTTTTTCTTTGATATTCAGGTATATAATTTGTTTTGTAGTATTTTACTATTTACTTTTGTCTTCCTTATTTCTCCATTTTTAGTATTTGTTCTTCATTTGTGGTTGTTCTTTGTAACTTCATTATTATAGTGTACCTCAGGTACTCAAGTAAGCACATAATTTAAAACCATAGTATATATTTTTTTGGGTAATGTTTTCTTATTCTTTTGACTTTTTTTTTCCTTATGTAATAGGTAGGTAAGTAGGTTTCAAATGAGTCAAACCTTTTTTTTTTAATGATTTAAGATAGTTACTAATCTCAGTGTATAATATGATTCGTCATATTTTGGTAACGTTTTTACTATTTTGTATCATTGGTGCTAAACACATAATTTAATTGCATAGTATTTTTATATTGGGTAGTGTTTAATGATTCTTTTAACGTTTTTTTTCCTTATGTAACACATATATACGTTGGCTTCAAATGAGTCTAATTTTTTTTAATAGTTGCATATAGTTACTAATTTAAATAAATAATTTGATTTGTCATGATTTAGTACAACATGGGTACTTATCTAAACACATAATAAAAGTGCGTGGTATTTTTATGTTGGGTATTGTGTTGAATAGTACATTTATACAGAGGTAGCCCGTGCAACGCCGGGCCACGCAGCTAGTCAATTTAATAAAGATGATTTTATCTAGATTTTGCTTTTATTATTATTTACGCTTTATTGGAGACCCTGCATGAGAGTAAGTAAAAAATTTCCGTAAAACATTTCAGAATGTAACACGCTCGTAAAAAATATAACTTTCATTGAGAAATGATAGGAATAAACATCGTCATTGTATATTACTATCTGTTTTCTCAGGCATTGCACGGTCTACCGTGAAAATAAAAGTTTTGCCAAAAGACGCATGTTCACCGATCAGGCTCAAACAAAAGAAAAAATTGTGTACAATTTCACGCCAAAGTGAAGGAATAGCTATTTCAAAATTTAAATTGAGACCTTATCGGATTTTTTTAAACACACTTATCTCCCCCTCCATATGAAATTTCTGAGTATTAAAAAACCTTTGGGACAAATTTGGTAAAGATCCGACGGAAACTTATTGTTGTTTTTTCCCCAATGTAATCCTACGAAATTGGCTAACCAGGCAGTATGACTCAAAACTTAAATTAGACCTCTTTGGATTTTTTTTTTTTTTGAGTTCCGATGTTCCGAAAATCTTCAATGTGAATTTCTGACCAGCTAAGGACTTTAGTACGAAATTTGGTAAAGATCCGGCGCAAACTGTGGATTTGTATAAGAAGCATACTCACTCACACCCAAATATTCACACCCATTTTTATGCAGGTTTTTAACTTATAATTTAACTACGGTATATTCCCAATTATCCGCGCAATTGGGTAGCACGGGCATCGCGGATAATGAAAAAGGGCTAAAAATAAGTGATAAAAAGAAGATAAAAATTGTGTTCTGCTTAAAATTAATCGAATTGTGTATAAAAAGTGTTACAAATAATGAAGATAGGAACAGGGTTACACATTTGTGTTGTAAGTTCTGAAGCACATACAATCTATAAAGGAATAGTAGTGCTACAAAGCACTCTCCTGTAACATATATTATACCAAACTTAATTTTGCTGTAAAAAAAAACCGAGATTCTTGCGGATAATTGCTGCAGAAAATGTGTGTGTGTGGGGGGGGGGGGTGCTATTTTGAAGTGCGCCCTTTGGAGGTTTGGGTTAGCGCCCTCATGGGGGAGCCAGTCCGCCCCTGAATATAATCCGCTGGCCTCAAGTGAGTGACGTCAGAAATAAGACAGAAGGCTTGGAGTTTCGATGGTAACGGTCCCAGTCGGTCCTGCGACCAACTTTTTTTTTTTTTTTTTTCGGTGAGCAGTGGTCAGAAATTCATGCAAATTTTACCGTAGACGCACGTCACTAAGTTATGTAAATGATATGAAATGCGCAGCTCTCCGACGCACGTGAAGTAAGATATAAGAGAATGAAGTTGAAAAGTGGGCTATGTTCATGTTGGTTTTTCTGCCAGACTAATTATCGGAGAAATTTGGTTTTTGTCTCGAAGGATATGTGTGATAGGAGGAAATGCCACGCCGTCCTCAACGAAGACACTTCCAGCATATAGACGACTTTACAAGGGGTATGGTGATCGGACTGAGAAGGGGAGGTTGGTCCATACGTCAAATTGCAGCTGATACCCACATGGATGCAAGCACTGTGCATCGGCTGTGTCGGAGATGGTTGGAAAGAGGAAATGTAGCCACATTGAGGGGTGCAGGTGCAGCCAGAGTGACGTCAGACCGCTTGGATCGACGGATTCACCGACAAGCTGTGGCGGACCCGCAAGTCACTTGTACGTCGATTCTGCAGCACGTGCAAGGTACCCTGGATGTTCCTGTGTCGACCAGAACCATTTCCCGTCGACTGGTTGCACGTGGCCTGCAATCACGGCGCCCGCTAAGAAGACTGCCATTGACCTCACAGCACAGACTCCAACGTTTGGAATGGTGCCGGACCAGAGCGACGTGGATGGCAGAATGGCAAACCGTAGTGTTCTCAGATGAATCCCGCTTCTGTTTGTCCAGCGATAGTCATCGCATACGTGTGTGGCGTCGACGTGGAGAAAGATCGAATCCGGCAGTAACTGTGGAACGCCCCACAGCGCGACAACGTGGCATAATGGTTTGGGGCGCTATTGCATACAATTCCGTATCACCTCTAGTTCGTATTCGGGGCACTATGACGGCCCAACGATATGTAGATAATGTACTGCGGCCGGTGGCAATCCCCTACCTTCAGGGTCTGCCAAATGCAATTTTTCAACAGGATAACGCCCGGCCTCACAGTGCTCGAATCAGCCAACATGCTCTACGAGGTGTACAGATGCTTTCCTGGCCACCATACTCTCCTGACTTGTCACCAATCGAACATGTGTGGGACGTGATTGGACGCCGTTTGCAGAACCTGTCACTGCCTCGTTCAGAGGACGAACTGTGACAAATGGTTGAAAGGGAATGGAGTGCCATCCCTCAGGACACCATCCGCAGGCTTATTGACTCCATGCCTAGACGTGTTTCTTCGTGCATCGCTGTCCGCGGTGGTCCTACTTCTTACTGAGCCGACGCCGTCCTCGCTCTAAATTTTGCTTATTTATTTTGAAATAAATATCACTTATTGTTCCATGCTGTCTCTGTCTTCTTACCGAATTTCATCAATTTCTGACCACTCCTTCTTGGTGTTGCATTTTCAATGTCAAGCAGTGTATGTTGGTAGGTACATATTTTGAACGATAAAAATAAACCAATGCATTTAGAATGTACTTTAATTTATCAACTAACGGTCTTGCTTCATTTCATAGTGTTTTTTTTCTTGTAATTTTATTTTTAAGACTGTTTTTAAAAGTCCGCAAAGAAGCTTGCTTTGGCGACAGCTGGGCTTTAAATGCACGCCAAACAGGTTACTGTACTCAAGGTTTAAAGCGCTTGCATTTAAAGTAATTTTAAGCAGAAAGATGGAGGGTCTCTTTTAACGGAATTTTTATATTTTGGAAGTGTTTAAAACATTTCTATGAGTACGCTTAATTTTTTTTTTTTTTTTAATTGTATTACATTGTACAAATTATCTTTCTACAAATATTTTATCATTTAGTGTCTCTTATTCTCAGGATTCTCTGCTGCTTCATTGATATTGTTTTCGATAGTTACGAAAATATCATAGTGTCAGAAAATTTTTCGAAATTTAGTTTGAGAATTAAAATAAATGAATATGAATTGATTACTAAACTTTCAATATTCATTTGTCACCAAAAATAACGGTTATAAACGGAATGGACTATAATTTGTTTATAGAATATATTAATTCATCGATTTTTTTTTGTGTGTGTCTGAGAGTGTGATGTTTATGTATGATTATATCGGGAAAGTGCATATAATCGGCTTTATAGAGTCCATGTATAATTGTAAAAAAGGCTAATAGGAAATTTATAATAATTTTTTTGGTAAAACACTCTTTCAAATGTTCATTGCACAAATGACTATAAATATCATTCATACATAAATACAAGTCAAAATAGTACTTTTTTATGAAATAGATATTGATTCTCAAAGAAATTAATTTTAAATATTATAGTTATTAAAGACACTGACTAATTGTATTTTCACAAATTTATTTTTTGTTGAATAAAAATGTTAGATATTTATCCAAACATTCGATGCTTTGGAAAATATATTTTCAAACCCTATTTCTAAATATAGTTATTTTATTTTTCATGGTTATGCACATCCAAGCTATTAAATTATATCCTTGAACTAGGACAATATTTTAATGTTTAGTAAAAAACTTGTAAATATATATGATTAGAATCATTTAGACATTTACTGATTTTAACAATGTATCTTACTTAAATATTCAAACTTATTCATTACTTATTTAAAATTAATGTTCTCATTAAAAGTTGTATAAACAGAGTTCATAAAACTTTGACAAGATTTTACTTTACATAATACTTGAAATGTATTTTTTAAATTTATTTCTTAGATTTAAAAAATCTGTTAAGTGTTTAAATTAGGGATGCACCGATAACCAAATTGGCCGATTACCAATTAATCGGTTGTTGATAATCGGCCGATTATTCGGCTGCGCCGATTAATGATAAGGATGATTGCTTTTAATATTGCCAATTTCACAATCACTGTTTTTTTCTCTCTTATATAATTCCTAGTTTAGAAATAGTAATTTATTTCTGAGAGAAGATTTTTTTTCCATGTTCCTAATTTTCACAAAATAATTTCATTGTTTTATCATATTTCTTCAAACCAATTTTCATATTGTCAATATTACATTGACATATTGTTAATTATATTAATTGGACATAAAAATTTAAAAATATGGAGGGGGGGTCTTTGATGAGCACTCCAATTTAGGAGTACTTTTAATTTAAAATTTTAATAATCAGTAGCCATTTAATTCAAGACTTTTATTCTTTGCGAAAATTAGAGGTTATTTAAAAGCACTGTGCTAAGGAGAAAACTATCGCGACATGAAAAATGTTGCAACATTGCCTATGTGTATATTTATTCAAAGTTGGAGAATTATTTTTTGATAACTTTATATCAACTGTGAGGATTATTATTACTGTCAATAAAATCATTCATCAGTTTCTTAGTGAAGGTACACTTTAAAGAATAATATTAAAAAAAAAAAATCAGCAATTAATCGTCCCAATTTCGCCGATTATTAATAATCGGCAAAGTGGCCGATTAATTGGTACTGCCGATTAATCGGTGCATCCCTAGTTTAAATGTATATAGGTAAAAATTTAATTTTGGAAAAAGTACAAAAATTACATGAAGTAGCAGATAAAATTTTAGCGGATCCGAAAAATATTCACAAGGACTAATGAGTGATGTGAAATACCGCTTGTCTGGCATAAATTCATTCATACGATTAAAAAATAATACCAAATGCACCAACAGAAGTGTTGGGTTGGGTTTTCCTTTTCGACCGCGGGCAACTGACCACTTTACGACAAACGAGCGACACCACGCCAAGTGCGGATGCCCTAGATAATTCGAGTTGGACGGTTTTTCCACTCGGAGAGCATGCGCAGAAGCGCTATTTCCGTCCTTGTCACTACTCTGAGTATAAAGGTTCTCTACTGGCCAGGAGCCCCCACAGCACCTACAAACCTGAAACTTGGCTCAAAAATTCGAACGTACCCTGCCCTCGTGCACCTCAAAGGCCAAATTTTTAATTTCGAATTAGTTATTTTTAAATTAATTAATTAGTCTCATTTTTGGTGTATCCGCCATAATTGAGGGGAGAAAACCTTCTCACACCCCAAAACATTATATATCGTTGGAAAGGGTTTTTTTTTTCCAAAAAAGAAAAGTTTTAGCACGTTTCTGTCCGTTAATTAGGACAGGAGATATTAATTAATCAAATTTAATTAATTTTCAAGGCCTAACTCTGTACGCAGGACTGAAACACTAGAGCCTTTTTCCTGATCAGCTGCTCTTTTGTCCCTGAAGTTACTTCGTGGTTTAAATTTGCGGATAGATTTAAGCCTTGAAAATTTATTCAGTTTGATTAATTAATATCTCCTGTTACTTACTTAACTTTCTGTCTCTTATATTTATTTGGCGAATTGATTTAAACTTTAACATGACTTTAAGTGGAATTTAAAAGGTTGTGGAGCGCATTTGAACTAAAGGATATAATATTTTTTCTTCAGAGGAGGTTAAAGTGAATTTAAATTTATTAAGTTGACTTCCTCGAAATTCGGTGTTACCAAAAATAACACAATGGAACTATTATTGTTAAAAATTTAGGATGGCTGTTTAGTTCCTCTTCGCATTTAGCGTCGTAAAGTAAGGCGACAATCAGGAAATTTACCAAACCTCCCAGCCAGTGAAACACTACTTTCTCCAAATCAAAGAAAAAGAAAACGGTCTGGGAAGGAGCAGTAGTTGTTTGCAGTCTAAAGAGTATTTTATTGCATGTTTAAAACGTGTATTTAATGCCGCCATCACTAAATTTTTAATAATAATAGTTTCATTCTGACATTTTCTGTAACACCGCTATTCAGTTACTTTTCGTATTTGGCGTCGTAAATTTTGGCAACAATCGGGAAATTTTCCAAACTTCCCGGCCAGTGAAATCTTGATTATTTGAGGGTCACTGTTAGATTGTAATCACTTCAAAGAGATGGTACGAAAGACATTATGGTAAAATCCTACTTTAGGGTCCTGGTTTGGCGATTTTTTTCAGACTGTGGGCAGAATTACTAAATGGTTGCCAGAAAACCATAAATCTAATATAAAAACCATAAATCTAATGGTTGCCAGATTTAATAATTTATCGCCGGACCTTAAACTAGGATTCGTCCGACATTATATTTCTTTAGTTTTAATGTTCACATTAAAATCATGGAAGAATGGTTGTGGCTGATCTTCCTGATACAATCGGTTCCCTATGTTAATAAATTTAGATTTGGCGACCAATTTTACATTGAAATTACGGTTAAATCGCTGAATTATGTTAAATTTCAAGGGCAATATTGCTGTGGTCGTTGAGAGTTTTCCAAAATCTTGGCTCTACAGTTGTGCCAAAAGTTCCATTGAAACGTAAAAATTTCGCTAAAAATAAGTAAGTTCGTCACACAGACACGAAAAGAAGAAAAAAGTCTTTAAAACTAAAATAATCCTCGCATTGACCACTACAAACTGAAATGGCATTGAAAGTGTCATCAATATATTTTAAAAGGTCGTGATGCACATTTGAATTAAAGAATATAATAATTTTACTTAAGAGGATGGAGTGAATTTAAATTTATTCAGTTTACTTTCTTTACTTTTTTTGCACGGGCATCGCCGTGCGGGTACTGCTAGAGATATACATCTTTATACAGGGTGTCCACTCCAATCGTGGACCAATAGCTAATTTCTAAAACGTTAGAGATAAGCATATAGTTCATTTAGGAAAAAATATCTAAATTACGAAAGGAATTTTGGGTCTATTCAATGTTTTTCAAAAAATCAAATTTTGAAAAAGTTACGAAATTTAAATTTTTATACAGCCCCCCAGTCCTATCAATCATATTTAGTAAAACATTCTTGACACTGTAACGTTTAAAACTAAAAAAAAATCACTCTTCTACCACAAAAATTGACCGAGTTATGACGTTTTGAAAAATCAAGATTTTGAAGGATTTCGCATACGGTCCCTTCAGCGATCTCTCAATGACGTCATGAAACAATGCAAAATCTTGATTTTTCAAAACGTCATAACTCGATCAATTTTTGTGGTAGAAGAGTGATTTTTTTTTAGCTTTAAACGTTACAGTGTCAAGAATGTTTTACTAAATATGATTGATAGAACTGGGGGGCTGTATAAAAATTTAAATTTCGTAACTCTTTCAAAATTTGATTTTTTGAAAAACATTGAATAGACCCAAAATTCCTTTCATAATTTGGAGATTTTTTCCTAAATAAACTATATGCTTATCTCTAACGGTTTA
>JAXGGA010009357.1:0-51749 GCA_038373865.1 Uloborus plumipes
CCAAACTCACTGACTGAAAATTTGTCGTCAGTCTGTTAATTTAACCAGTAGTACAGCCCTTCATGAGTAGCATTCAAGGGCGCGTTTTCCAACTGGATAATTCTCGCCCTCACATCGCTGCTGCAACGCAATGTGCTCTACAGAGTGCTGACATGTTATCATGACCTGCAAAATCACCAGGTCTGTCTCCAATTGATAACGTATGGGATATCATGGGATGGCACCTCGAGCATCATCCACAGTCAGCAATGACGGTCCTAGTATTGACACAGCAAGTGCAACAAGCATGAAACTCCATACCACAAAGTGACATTCGGCACCTGTATGACATAATGCATGCACGCTTGCAGGCTTGCATTTAAATTTCTGGAGGTTACACCCTCTATTAAATTAACATAATTTCACATTTGCACAGCATTTTCTTGAGCTTAAATTAGTCAATGATCTTGTACATTTAATCAATTAAACATGTTAACTAGACAAATGCATTACCCAAATTTCATTACTCTACGGCAATTTTTTCTTGGTGTTGGGATTTTTTTTTCCGCCAGTGTATATACCGAGTATAAAAATTTTGACAATCAGTAGGGTCTAAAGCCCCCTACGCCTTAGGGCCATTTATGAAAACTGTTTCCGATCGCAGGTACCATCTGTCGACCTCTTAGCAAAGGACAAGGAGTGGTACTTTCAAGTACCGGCATGGTTCCAGCCATTTAGGGATTCATTATAGTAAATAAATACAAGCGGACTTATGAGTCCCGTCGTGGCACAAAGGATTAAAAAAGCTAAAAAAAAATAGGCTTCTAGAGTTAATCAAACTAGAGCTCCTTTAGAGGACAAGCTGACTTGTCCGACATTTTGGTTCCAAGACATTCTTGGTTCCAGGCTTGTTACGGGTATTTGAAACACATTAATATTATACCTGGTTACTCTGGCATAAAATAACTTATAATTAATTGGATTAGGTAAATTTAAAAAGATAACTTATTTCTCGAATTTAAAAACAGTTTATTGGAAAATGTTTCATGAAATTGGATCCATTTTCATATTGCACTTGTTTTAAGCCTGAGTTTATGAAATGTTTTTGTCATATAGACAAAAATAGTCAAATATCATCTATGCAGCTACAAATCAAGCTTAGCTTCCACTTTTCTTCAACGCGACTTGAGTACAGATACCAGTGGTTCCACGATCACCGTTTTGGATACAAAATGTCGGATGAGTCAGCTCCCCTCTTATAAGAGACTTAAATCAAACTAAAAAGGTATTAGTAGCGGTTACTTACTGCTTTATAAAAAGGTAAGTTAAAGGTAAGTTTGATTAACTCTAAAAAGTTTTAGAGTTAATCAAACAAAACTATTGAATATCCGCTAAGTAACATGCTATTATAAATACATCAACATGTAATATAGTTTAGCCTTTAGTACTAATAATAGTATAAAATACATTACTTTTATATTTGCAAAGAACGTGAATTGTATCTTTTATTTATAGAAACAACTGTAAAACACTTATAATACATCAACACATGTAATAAAGTTTAGCCTTTAGTATTAGCAATAGTATTAAATATATATCTCTTATATTTTTATAAAGAACGTAAATTTTAGCTTTTATTCAGAGTTGCATATATACAAACAAACAAACAAGCAAACAAATCCACATGTGAAACTAATAAAAACGTAATAAAAAAAGTTTTTGAGAATACTTCAATGTGAATAGTTGGAATGAGCTATAAATATTAGAAGTTAGTCTTTTTGCCATGAACAAAAATTCTACCATGAACAAAAATCCTATTTTTCCACACTTCAGACCTTGTAAGATCCGTAAAGCTGATAAAATGAGTATTCAAGGCTTCATATTGTGACCATCTCTCACAAATGAAAATTATTAAATTATTTAAGATATTTTTTTGGGCGTAGTGAATGGTTTTGAAATTTATTTCATTCATAAAGTTGTTATTAGTTTAAGTAACTAACAACAATGGGCAGCAACTAATAAGGAGAGGAGCACTCCGCCCAATCTGCATCCAAGTTCTTCATTTCTTCTTCAATGTGATAAGCTCCTTAATCTTCAATCTTAAGATTAAAAAATAACCACGCAAAAAATCTCTTCTTTTGTAGAGGCGAAAAAACTTTTATTTCTTGTAATATGGACAACACTAAGTAGGTCTCTCCAACTGTTTGGCACTTTCGAGTTAAGACCTTCATTTATCTCCCCTCCAGGTGTTGGATTTCTTAAGAGTCAACGGTCTTTGGAGTCCTGTTAGTCCTGTGGATTGGCCACAACAAAAAGCAACTAATAACGTATTTTGAGCTTATACAGAATCATTATAAGACTATTCTATATAAAACAGTAAAAAATGGTTTTAAAAAATTTCAAATAATTTAATATTTAATTTCTCAATTGCATAGGCTTGTAAGCAGGCTTTGATAGAAGAATATGTTGACAAGAATCTTTGTGGTCAAGCTGTAGACGCACGGAGAAAAACGCACGTGAAACTCTTCTGAAGCTTTATTGACTGTATGGTTCTCGACACTCTGAAAGTGCCGAGTTGTTGCAAGTTTATTGAAATGTTAAATCATGAAGAATGTTCCACTTATTCACAAAGTGATAAAAACTTTAGCATAAAGAATAAAAGTTTGATGTAAGATGTAAGGTTTCTTATCTTTTTAATTATGTCTTGATGCTTCTTTCTATTCGCTCAATGAACAATAGCGATTGTTTAAAACGGAACAACATTTAATTACACAACAAATGCATTGCAAACGTAAGAAAAAAGTACAGAGTGTATAAATCAAACGTATCCAATTTTAACAGTCGATTGAAAAAAAACTTTAAGTGCTACGAAGGTGATATTGGAGAAAATTGGCAGCTAAATTATGTACTGGTAAATAATTTTTGTCCTCTCTGAGACGCCAGTAATTTTCATAAGGGACAAAGAGAAAAATGGCGTCCAAATAAGACAAGACATAAGTTATTATCAGGTATGCAATGCAGAACACAAATCCGTAAAAAATATTGCAAAGAATGTTTTGAAATTACCTTATCGTGAAGTGTACTTCTTTTACAAACGGTTTTAAACATTATTTACCCTATTATTTCCGATTGGTGCTCTGCACGGCATACCAGACAACGGCTTGTATCTTCTCATATGAGAGCGCTATTTTTCTCTTCATCCCCTCATAAAAAGTGAGGGCGCGTTAGACAAGAGAAAAAAAAAAAGGCCGGTAGACTTCACGAATTCAGCTGCCAAATTTTGCTAATATCCCCCTTATAGCACTAAAACTTTTTTTACATCGACTCTTCAAATTCGGAAAGTTTCATTTGGACACCTTGTATGTACAGTCATAGAAAAAAAAAAAGAAACACTCGCTCGTATTCGAAGAGTATTAACACTAGAGACACGTGTAATATGTTATTTTTTCCGGAATAATGTGCTCTATAAATTTCTATTGGTAAATTGTTGTTAAGGGGTCGTCTTCATATAAAAATTGGAATCAACTTTAAAATTTTCTATGGAAATCCCCCTTTTTTATCGCATATTTGTGATCAGCAACACCATTTAACTTTGTGTACCAAATCGTTTTAAATTTGCTCCAGCCGTTGCTTCACAATTGAACTGAGAAAAAACCGTCCCGTAATGTTAAAAATATTTTTGATACTTGGGCATATAATACCTAAACCACGATAGGTACGGCGAAGTTTGTTTTTTTATATCAAAGTATGAACCAACTCAACAATAAAAACGTCATTGACTTCCTCTCAGATAAAATTTTGAATTTTTTATGAATTTTGAAATTAATATTTGAAAAAATGCTGATCTGGAACCATATAATATTTTGATGGAGAAACAATCTAGAAGGTTTTTCAAATGAGAATCCAAAATGGGAACTCAAAATATCCAGTAGTTTTTGAGATATGCTAAAAGAACCAGTTTTAGGGACCATATACAACTGTGCAAACTGAAACAATAGCAGGGAATTTCTATGCAAAGAAAGAGAAATATGCTTATCCACCAGTTGCAGAACATGCTCAGCGTTTTTATATAGTATTTAGTTTTCAACAGTTATAATATGTTAAAAGCGAAACGCTAATAAAACTGCTGAGTATATTTTAAAACTGGTAGACAATCCAATTTTTTGTCCATGAGTCAGAAGTCTGCATTCATGCAACATGTAACAATTCAGAAAACTCTTTACGTGGACACTTGATTATCATGGAAAACTGTGGTGTTTCGGAAGGTTATTTAGAATAATTTGTAACGATTAGACGTTTTTTTAAATTCTGAGCCACGGTTTTAACATTTTTGCCAATCCTAATACAGTAGTCTATATAAATACAAGAGGTTACATTTAAGTTGTAACCTCTCTCCAATAGGTGTGTGCTGCAACGGTTAGTGCGTAGCTAAAAGTATGCATCCATCTTTGCTTAATCAAAAAGATAGAATGTTGCGCTTTTCCCTTGAACTCTACACAGTAGGGTTTTCTCTTCCAAATTTCAAAAAAATATTATAACTTTAACAAAGCCCGAGAATTTTTAATTAATTACGAAAAGCAAACGTATTATTGTGAGTAGCTTTTGGTAATTTAATCGAAAAAATATGATTTGTCTACTCTTAGTAAATTTCGACCTTGAAAGTAGCTTTTTAAATGTGGTGGTGGTCCCTAAATCTTTCGTCGGTCATAACTTTTGTTCTACTGGTCCTAAAGTGATGCCGCTTGGTACCAAGCATACTTTTGGCTCTCCGCACCTATTTATGTAACCAAATGTAGGGGTTCCTATTTGAAAATTCATACTTTGAGTTCATTTCACTTTGTATATAGCCCCTTATCAAAATTTTACTCACATAGTTTTAAAGAAGACTTTAATCCATGTCAGAAGACACCTTTCTTTTGTTTTTAGCAAGCATAGTAGCCGAATAATTCAGAGTGTTTCGTTTTTTTTTTCTATGACTGTACTACTCGAGCTAACTTGGATATACTTGACGTCTTTTACTTACACTACACACACAATTAACTATCACAAAAAGCTGAAAACACGGAGAGACTGACTGTTTCATTCAGATACCGAATTCCTCTGAAAAATAACCTATCCAGTGAAACATTGTTGCTAAATACAAGAATTTAACTTACTTTTAAAAAAACGTAAACTTATCAGACTGCGCAAAAAAAGTATTTGAAATAAATTTTGTGACAATTCGTTACCTAATGAAGTATACAAAATCCAGTTAAAAAAAAGTGAAAAAAAGTAAATTTTAAAACATAACCGCAGCCGTGTCCCTCATTTTTCCGACATTTTCTTTTTAAGTTGCCTACTGAAATTCAGAACGGCACTTGCCTCGTTCCCAGAAGATTTTTTTTCAGCATTGTTCATCATACATTTAACGACCGACTATGCTCGCTTTCAATGACAACATCTTACCCTACATATTTATCAGGAAGGAAAGACGCTTAGACGAGAACCAAATAAACTCATCTCGTTTGGTGCTAGGCAAATGAGGCGTTCATAGCTTCACTACCGTGCTAAGAACAAAACTCATACCTGCACTTTTTAACGAAATTAAATTATCACCAACAGGTGGCCTTTTGTAACGTATTTTACCTTGATACAAAACTACTTAGTCAATTGAGAACGGGAAATATTTTTAAAATATTCTGAAAAAGTTTCATCTGAATTAAATGCATGCTGGCGCAAAACTTAAAAGAATAATATCTCAGTTTGAGGTCATGTGCAGATACCACTTTTGCACTTAGCACGGCAATACATCGAATCAAGTCCAAAACGGTTTGTTATATATAACTGAATTGCCAGCGCAGTTACTGCTCTCGCATTACAAAGTTATGATCTATGAAAAAATTTTACTAGAAAACAAAAATGACGTCTCGAATTCAAATTATGCTTTTCGCAATGACGAATAGCGATAAGTTTGTACGTCCGAGAGCAAATAAACCAACTTTGCTCCCGATCCTTGTCCGTTTGGCTGAGTGGATAAAGTACAGGGTTACCATTACGATCGTCGATGTTTAACACACGAGAGTGTTGCACTTCCGTAAGCCACATATTAGTTGCCCGGCAACTTAATACACGGCACCATCTAACCATCTACCGTCATTACGAGCCACCACCTCCTCTTACCGCCTCATTCACCGTTAACCAAGCGTGGTTAAACCGGCCCTTAACCCGGAGTTACCGCCTACTTCGTATTCACCGTCAACTTTAACCACGCTTGGTTGGGAAACTTAACCAAGCTCTAGGAGCAAGGTTAATTTCCAACCAAGCGTGGTTGCGAAACTTAACGTGAGGTTTGTTCTCTGAGCATGCGTAATACATGTAAACGCGAATGCAAACGATTGGGGATTTAAAAACAGAAAATTAATCACATGATCAACATTGACCAATAGGATGGCCGCGTACATAACCACCTGAAGTTAAGTTGAGTAACGACGTGGTAGAGGAAGTCCGCGTCATTTTTCGCCGTTGAATACCAACTTTATAACCGCGTGGTTAAAATCTTAACTCCGGGTTAACGAACCTCGTGACTTGAGGCCCGTGGTTAGGTGAACGGTGAATAAGCCGGTTAAAAGAGCAGAAGCTGGTGGAAGGGTGACGTTGGCAGATTTCCAATATGAAGAAAGAACCACCCTGCAATTAAGGTCCGAAACAAAACATATAGCAATTTATCATTGCTCAAAAAAAAGTATTATGTATATCCTTTCTTCGATTCAACAAATGTTAATTGCTTTTAGTAGGGAGAGTCTCTGGACTATAATTGATGCACTTGATCAAAATTATCCCTGAGTGTCTCAAGTACAGTCTTGCGTAAAATTAAAAGGCAATCTTAAAATAACATATGATTTTTATTTCAGCCAAGTGATGAAGCAGAAACTCAACGTTCAAAACGCCTTTGTTTGCCTAGTCTAAAATAATAATAATAATGACATTAATTTCAAGCATATAAGAAACAGCCTACAGATTCTGTAATTTAAAGCATATCAGCAATCGTCAGTTTAAAGCAGGTATCATTGAGCTGGAAGTAAATGTAATCTCAATGTCGAAAATACCTTCTCACTGGTTGTTAACACTAATTCAGCACACCAACTAAGATTCGCAACATGTAGAACCTCTTTAGTAGACACAAGCCTACCTTTCTTATACGGGGCAGCTTTGGATCCCCCATACAAAATGGCGGAGTCATAAGTTCTGAATTCATTTTCTGCTGGTGATGAATAGGATTAAGTAAAGGAAAAGTATGTAACACTTCATCTAAAGTGTTGTGTCACTTCAAATATCACTCCATAAAACAAAAAACACCATCAAAAGTGTGTTTTTAACTTCAAAATTTATGAATATTCTTGCAATCATAAGGTGGGTGATGTCCCCCTATGCATTGGGTCAAGTCTCCCGAGACCTAGGGACACCTGACCCAAATGTAGGCTTTCGCCATAATTTTTTAAAACTTTATTGAACTATTTCTACTTCGATTTATGCAATTATTTTCATTCATAATAATGTACAAAATAACATAGTATTTACATATATTTTTATCGAGCTCTAACTATTACACAAAAAATTGGAAAATGAAAAGCCAAAAGTTGGGTCAAGTCTCCCTAGCTTTAGCCCTATGAGTTTGTGAAAATACGTAAAATTGTGTTACGTGTTGTATCTGTACAGAAAAAGAGCAGACTTACCTTAATAGTTAAAACAAAGCATTCGATTAATACGGTAAAACGGGGTGCATCGGAACAGCGGGGTGAGTCGGAACAAAGCTGACAGTTAACCCTCTGGCTGCTTATCCCGCGAATTCCATGGGAATGAAGAAGTAACAAAATTTGCTCATCCCGCGATTTTCACGTGCACGGCGTAATTTGAAACCTTATTTCCACTATTTCATCGTTTGAAGGTTAGTAAATGAATTTTCTGAAGCATTTACACTGACCGCTCTTCCATTTTACAAGACCGCTACTTCCTCATTTACTGAAGAAAGGGTTTCATCGAAAAAGTGTTGTTTTGGTTCGCCAAAAAAAAAAAAAGGAGTATTGCTCTAATTTGGTTTAAAGAGCATGAAGTGGATTTTTTTTTTCTTTAAACTTGTTATACTACAACTTTAGGGTAATTTCTAACGTAATTTGTGTAAATTTAGTACACAAATTTCATATTGGTTTTTCAGACATGAAAAATACCAATATTTTAAAGCGACATAGTTAAGAAAATTGAGCAGTCAGTGGGTTAATTTATTTCTTAGAAAGCTACTGTTATAAAAGTAGGAAAAAATATTTTTGTCGTTCTGGCAACACTATTGTCTTATGAGCAAGGCAGCAAGCGGAAAGCTAAAAAGCAGCAAATGTTCATCAACTGCAAAACTTTGTAAGTACAGACCTCTTTATGTTTCAAATTTAAAGGGAGTATTTTTTAGTTTTGCATATATCTGAGCAACAGAGTACCACATTAGAATAGACAACATTTTTTTAACTGCGTCATAAAAGTGAAAAATTCTTTATAATGTCATAGGATGAGGATCTGCAGGGTGAAAAGAAACACTTTAATCCGTTGTTCCAATTCAAACTTATTTACCCCTTTATGTCCCAAATTAAGTTAACAAAGAATTTTTATACATTTTTTTTTTTGGTTTTTTGAGTTGCAACTACATCAAAAAACATTTTTACCGAACAAAAAAATTTTGAATTTTTTGGGGGTCTTAGAACTCCTACGCCTTAACCCTCGTGGGTCCCTCCCATTTCAGTTCCACCCCCTTGGGGTCATAAATGACCCCAATGCTTCCTTTAATTAATTCTATTATATATTAATTGAATGTTACATGCAGTATTTAAGTTCACACTTTTTAATGCTAAAAAAATAAAAATAAAAAGACACAATCAAAGTAAAATTTAGTTTATGCATTAAAAATTAAGATTTTAGAGCAAAACTTACAATAACTGTAGATTTATTTACAACTGTTACAGACCTGAAAAAACATGATTTTTTGCAAGTGAATTTCAAACACTTATGACATTTTTCGATGCAGTTTCTGTCCAGTTCTCTTGGACAAAAGTTGCAACGTCCTCTTTTTTTGGCATTCTGTGGAAGTGACCCCAAGGGTCTTGTGTGCAAAAAATGCAATTCGGGAAAAATAAAACACAATAATAGCATTATTTTGAATGGAAAACTAGAAGAATAAAAGCCACAAAATGCCATTAAAAACAAATGGTTGATTAACAGGATATATTAAACAGAAATTGCATTGGGGTCAAATATGACCCCAAGGAACCCACGAGGGTTAAGGCTACAGTGGACAAATAAAATTGATTTTTTTGTTTTTCAAATTTCAAATTTAAATATTTTTTTAACAAAATTTCAAAATGTTCCAGGCGTCACAATTTTTTTCAAACTTTGAATTTTCACTTAATTTCCAATCATTAGGCATGATGTCACAAAACAATGCATTATATGCAATGTTTTATGAGATAGTTTATAAAAGATGGCTGAAAATAAAAATTTTCAGTTGAAAAAATCATTTAAATTTTCATTTTCAGCCATCTTTTATAAACTATCACCTAAAACATTGCATGTAATGCATTGTTTTATGCAATCATGCCTAATGATTGGAAATTAAGTGAAAATTCAAAGTTTGAAAAAAAATAGCGACGCCTGGAACATTTTGAAATTTTTAAAAAAAAATATTTAAATTTGAAATTTGAAAAAAAGTATTCATTGTTTTTGCACTAATTTGCGTTTTTTATGCTTTTAGATGTCGTAAATATACAATAATACAAGCACATAAAGTTTTAGACGTATAAATCAATAATTGAAAAAAATCAATTTTATTTCTCCACTGTAGCCTTAAGACCCCCCAAGAAAACTGTTTCTGATCGCAGGTACCATCTGTCAGCCTCTCAGAGAAGTACAAGAAGTGGTACTCAAAAGCTTCAACATGATTCCAGCCATTTAGGATTCATAATACTAAATTAATATAAGCGGGACTTCTGAGTCCCGTCGGGGCATAAAGGGTTAAAGGAAACTTTGAAAAACCAAGATCCCAACCCCAATTCTTCTAGTTAAGACAGGAGCAAGGATTTATTATTGCTTACCCTTATGTGGTGAGCTACTAGATGTTAGAATGACGAACAGTTCGTAATTTAAAAAGATTTTTGCCCATGGAGATCCCCCCTTTTCCTTAAAATGCATGAAAGAAAAGTCATACAGACTCTATTCATCAAAATTCAAATACACAGGCAACGATGAATACTTAGGAAAATCTTGAAGAACGATTATGGAAACTCACACATTTTAAGAAACTAAAGAAAAGGCATCGTTCATCCCAAAAGATGTTATGAAAAAACTTAATCTAAGCCACAACTGCTCATTTTAAGAATAAAATCATTTTTGGGATAACATGAGTGACTTCAATTTATATTAAATCTTTGTTTTTCAATTCAAATGCATTTTCTTAAAATTAATTTTAATTTTTCATAAGTTCAAAATTATTTTAGAATTTTGACAAATTATGCATTTACTGGTACAGAAAATAAACTTTTGTTTGACAGTAGCTATCTGTACGTATTCTCTCGCATCAATATTTCTAATATTTATGAAACCTATTACAAGTTAAAGTGAAAAAAAATAACATTTACACATGTTTCCTATTGACCTCTATCAGTGGGATGAGTGGAAACACCTTTAAATCACTATATATATATATATATATATATATATTATATATATATATATATATATATATATATATATATATATATATATATATATATATTATATATATATATATATATATTATATATATATATATATACATATATATATATATATATATATATATATATATATATATATATATATATATATATATATATATATATATATATATATATATATATATGGGTGCGGCCATTTTGCCGAAGCTTCGGTCTGGCCGAAGCATGAGCTGTGATTCGGCCGCTTCGGCTGCTTCGGCCTGAAATTTATGCAGCAAATTTTCTGTTACAATTATTATCATATAAGATAGTCTTTTTAACTCAAAATTGTTCCTCATGATAAAGCATAATAGAAATTTGTATTCAATTAAAAATATGTGCGTATTGAACATTTGAAGCCAGAATGCATTCAATAATTAATAAAATATTTATTAACAATATGTTCTTTTAAATATTACATTTCGTTATATTTGTTCAAAAAAACTTTAGTTTTAAAATAAAATCTAAATAAATATACTGCATTGAGTATTTTTCAATGATTTCTAGCTTTGAAACTTTGAACAATGGTAATGGTTCTTATGTGTGCAAGGGCAGATGTGCAACTATTATAAATCCTGAATTACTTTCTTTTAAAATTCTATATTTTTTGAAATTTATAGGTACACAATTTCAGTTTTTTTAACAGATGCATTAATCTATCAACATATATTAACCTTTTATGTATTTCATTGATCAAGATTCTAAACAACAAAATCAGGATATAGTAAAACAAGTAAGTAATTGTTAATACATAACTTAAAGCTACATCTTATTTATTAACTTTTGTATAAATCAAAATATGAGGAAGGGGTGCAGTCCATTAGTAGCACACATTTACCCAAGATCCGCATTTTAAGTATTTATAATTAAAAAAGAATAAATTCTGATTAGTTGATTAACTTTTACAAAGATGCGTCATTTATACTTGAATTAATAGAATAATACCTGCTCATTTGTCACACAACTTAGAATTATGATGTAAAAAAACCAAACCCTCCCCCTCCCTCTTTTTTTTTTGACAAAACTCAACCTTGAAATGAATAGTTTCTTTGAACTTGTGACATTAAATAATCCTCTTAAAATAAATACCAAATGAAAGACAAGCAAAAAAGAATGCATGATACTATTTTTTTGAATTCACCAAAAACTGAAGCATTTTGCATTAAGAATATTAAGATATTTATAATAATATTATAAATATCTTACGTTGTGTTATATATTAAACTAGCTGACCCGGCGAACTCTGTTCCGCCTTAAAGGCAATAAATAAGCAAATTTTTGAATTTATTAAGTTTTTTTTATTAGAAAATACAAAAAAAGAAAAATAAATAAAATAAATAAGTAACTACATTAATCATCCATTATTGTTTCTGTATTTACAACCTATTTTACGGGGCTCCAGAAGCTGTCAGAACATGTGCTTTATGTCGCCCGGCGACAGAGGCTCAAAAAAGGCTTAGTTAAAAAGATAATTTTTTCGCTTATCAACTGCTTATCAACTGACTGCTCCATCCATAAATCCATCCAAACAAACTTTTGTATATATAATAGTAGTAAGAAGAATAGCCACTTAAATGCAGTCCAGGAGCTATCCCACCAAGCGCTTTCCACCTCTCAGCCTCAGAGGCGTAAAAACTCTTAAGTGACAATCGTTTCTGACAGCTTATCACATATAAATTTCAAGGGAAGTAACGCGTTTGTTTATAATTTCTATTCTATTCTATTCTAGAAGTCAATAAACTTCGACACACATGAGGGCTGCGTACTATGCGCCTTGCCTCCACAGATAGCACAATACAGATTTTATTGAAGGAAAGAATTTACAGTACAGAGAAAGAAGTTACACCCAGGGCAAAGGCGGGAATCGAACCCACGCCTCTTGAGATTACAAACTGACGGGCAGACCCACTGCGCCGTTGAGGCCCCTTGTTTATAATTTACTTCACAAAAAAGTCAAATAACACTCAACGCACCGCTAACTTACAACCTGTTTACTGCTCTCCGGAAGCTGACAGAACGTGTGCTTTATGTCGCTCAGCCATGGAGGTGTCAAAAAAGGCTTAGCCAAGAATACCGAAAAGCTGGTAGCTAAATAGATAATTTGCAATAAAAAATATATTGCGGTCCTAAATTGAAATAAAAACTATCCTATCATTTAAGTTGGACCAAACTGAAACTGCGTGCAAAATTTGGTTGAAATCGGTTCAGTAGATGAGGAGTTCATTGGCCACAAATACAGGGACACGTAATTTTTATATGTTAAGATATATAACACAACGTAAATAGTAGTAGATTGGGTAGTTCTATGGTATAATACATGATCATATCAGTTGTTTTATTATAAAACATCAACTGAACTGCAGACTGAGCGTTTCAAGTTCCAAGTAGAGCTTCCTACTACTAATTTGCAATACAAAAATAGTAATGTCGTCTTGTCTTGTACTAGCAGTACAAAGCAAAACAAAACAAGAAAACTTTTAATTAGTGAAATTAATTTAAGAATGACTCAGTAAGCTGAAAATGTTGTGTAATACTAAGAACATTAAACTAAAAACAACCAAAATAAAAATAAACTTTAATTAATGAAATCAATTTAAGAATGCCACAGTTAGCTGAAAATATTGTGTAACGCTAAGAATTAAGAATATTAAAACATATGGAGAAAAGTATACGCATTTATTATGCATTTAATCCAAAAACTTCAATATGTGCGCCAGCCGAAGCTTCGGCAGAAGCTTCGGCCAGTAGTTGGCCGAAGCTTCGGTGTTCGGCGCTTCGGCCAAATGCCGCTTCGTTCCATCTCTAATATATATATATATATATATATATATACAGGGTGTCCACTCCAATCGTGGACCAATAGCTAATTTCTAAACCGTTAGAGATACGCATATAGTTTATTTAGGAAAAAATCTCCAAATTATGAAAGGAATTTTGGGTCTATTCAATGTTTTTCAAAAAATCAAATTTTGAAAGAGTTACGAAATTTAAATTTTTATACAGCCCCCCAGTCCTATCAATCATATTTAGTAAAACATTCTTGACACTGTAACGTTTAAAACTAAAAAAAAATCACTCTTCTACGACAAAAATTGACCGAGTTATGACGTTTTGAAAAATCAAGATTTTGAAGGATTTCGCATACGGTCCCTTAAGCGATCGCTCGATGACGTCATGAAATAATGCAAAATCTTAATTTTTCAAAACGTCATAACTCGGTCAATTTTTGTGGTAGAGGAGTGATTTTTTTTTAGTTTTAAACGTTACAGTGTCAAGAATGTTTTACTAAATATGATTGATAGGACTGGGGGGCTGTATAAAAATTTAAATTTCGTAACTCTTTCAAAATTTGATTTTT
This sequence comes from Uloborus plumipes, assembly GCA_038373865.1. NCBI lineage: Eukaryota > Metazoa > Arthropoda > Arachnida > Araneae > Uloboridae > Uloborus > Uloborus plumipes. The sequence continues at coordinate 14,107 of JAXGGA010009357.1, forward strand.
TGAAAAACATTGAATAGACCCAAAATTCCTTTCATAATTTGGAGATTTTTTCCTAAATAAACTATATGCGTATCTCTAACGGTTTAGAAATTAGCTATTGGTCCACGATTGGAGTGGACACCCTGTATATATATATATATGAATAATAAGTGTTCAACATGTTTTGTCTTTGCTTGTAATATTAAAAGCAAAGAAAGACCAAAGTTTTTACTCATAAATTGAAACTAAAATAAAATCTTTTAGGTACTTTTATTACAATCAAAGCTGACAAATGTACCGATTCACCCCGTTTTGCTTTAGTTTCCCGCAACCATTGTTTGTTTAAATTGAGAGGAAAACATTATTTTTCTGATTGTGTGTTGTTTGATTCTGTTTTGCATACAATATTTACTGTTTGTTTTTCCAGACGTCGACACACTTTTAAGTTTTAATCAAAAAAAAAACATCGATTCCGTGTTGTTATGACTATTCGTTACAAAACGACAAAGGTTGAACAAACTGTTCAAATGCATGCACGGTAGATTTCATTTTACAGGAAGCTTCCATTGCTTGCTCTAATGCTAATAATAGCCTCAAATAGCAACATTAAACAGTTTGTCACGTAGCCTTGATAGGCTAAATTGCGCCATACTACCTGCTGTTCATACTTTAAATACTTCAGAAGTAGATAAATCATAGCCGCACAAAACGGCACGAGTGTTGAATACAAGGGTATTACAGCGCCATCGGTGGAAAACGGCCAAGTTGAGTCCGCCACCTCAACTGCACACTTGTTTACAAAGTGTCATTTTTTATTCTCAGTTATCACAATCGTTCAGGATTATTATTTGCTTCACTTCTGTTTTTGAAAAAAATTCCTAAACAAAAGTGTTTGTCCTTGTCTAAAAATACATTTTGGTGAATGATTCAAAATCGTTTAACTGATATATTTACCTGGAAACCACACGAATAGGGAAATAATGAAAAAAAAAAACATTCAAATGCAATCAAAAAAGCATAATGAGACATTTTTTGACGCATAAATCGATTGTCATCCTGCTTCCGTTATAAGGATAACTTGCGGTATTAAACTCTTCAGTCCTGATTTTTTCATCCATTTGACTTTCAAGTTTTTAAAACTTTGTTCGATCTGAATAATACCTAGAAAAAAATCGCGATTGATGCAAAATAAATGCTACAATCTTAGATTTTATAATGCAGTTTTTTTCGTTATAATTGCTTTGAAACCAAATATAAGTAAAAACATAGAAGGTGCACATATGTGATACCTTCAACTGGGCTGAAGAGGTTAAAGTCTGCAGAAATTTTAGTAAACTCGCCGAATTTAAAGACTTGACGAGAAAAGAAAGATAACTCAAGACTGCATCGTTTGCAAAGTGTGTAAAAGTTAAGTTCTATTTTTTACCATAATTCGCTAAATTTCACGACTTCTCTTAAAACAGACATCGTAAACCGGATCGCTGAGCCTCATTAACATAAGAGAAACTTACTGATCGTATTCTTTCGCACGAAATGTCAAGATAATATCAAATGCAACGGTTTGAAAAATGATGTTGAATATATGTTGCTAAACCAAAATGATAGATCATTGCTTTGGAATATGACATTAAATTTTATTGGAGAAGCTAATGTTAGCAGTATTTTTACTCTTAATTTAATTTTACTTTTCAGTTCGTTTACATCCCGGTATTTAGCACTGAAAATCACCCTATCATTCATATACTTTTAAAATGCAATAGTTAATTACAAAATGAATTCATTTTTAAACAGCAACAATAGTAAATTTCCGACAAGTTATTAGTATGTTGATAACTATACTTCGTTCGTAATTTTGGGCTCATACTTTAGAAACTATGTTTAAAAGTGAAAAACGATAGCGCGTAAATTATACTATGAATATTCGAAGCAATGCACAGACTGCAATCATAATCTGAAACGGTTTTGTGAAATTCTTTGTTTCTTTTAGACTAGTGTTTCCCAGCCTGTGGTACGCATTCCATTGGTGGTACACGACTTACGAGTCGTTGGTACACGATAAATAATCAGTAATGGTGCACATAAAAAAATAAATCAACCAAAGAATGTCATAGAAATATTTTTCCTATAATTTTTAAAAAATCCTTTAATTAATATCAATATTCGGTAAAGGTGTTAAGATGCACAGTTAATTGTCGAAATTTCTTCAATCAATATCGCTCATATTTTCGAGTACTACATTTTGCCGTTAGTTATAAGTAAATGTCGAAAGATTATGTTTTTCGAAACAAACACAAGGATCACATTTAATATATTTTTAAAAATATTTGAACATGACAGAAAAAATTAAATTTTAATATTTTTTATTACAATTATTTATTAGTGACGAAGTGTGGCAAAAAGGAAAACAAGTTTGAAATTTTAAACAAGCACATACGTGTACATTAGGCCGTATCGAAAAAACGAATTTTCCCGGAACGTTTAGAGGTAGTGCGGAAAGTTGTGAACTGCTATCACTAAAATGTGTGAGAAATCTCAAAGATCTAGGTTGATACCTTCTACTGCCTTAAGGGACCGAAAATTCCGAAAATTGGACATAAAATGAGTAAATTACAAAAAATAATAAATAGTACCAAATATAACTTTGGGGTAGCGCTTGAAAGTTGCTTAATTGAAACAACTTTAAAGATACAAAAAATTAGAATTGCAGGTTAATATCTTCTGCTGCCTAATCAGCATCTAATTTTAGAAATTTTGACGCATTTTAGTACTTTTCTGTATAACTGTTTACTTTTTGCATACTTCACATTCAAGACATACTAGGTTTGACGTTCTGCCAAACAAGTGAATGACCGCTATTTTCTTCCCTATAAACAAACAGAAGTGACCAGTGCATCTCGTAACTTGGGAGTGACAGTACTGCAGTAAACTTAGGCGTACTTTAATGGTGCAATTCGTAGAGCTGAATTAAACTTCAAAAACCAGTCCAATGAATTATCTGCTTACTTCAATTTAATGAGTTGCTATTACATCTATTTGAGCCTATAGACAGCAAGTCAACTGACCCTACATCTTACACTTGAGACATTGGCCGGAATGCGAGCTTGCATCCAATTAGACATTTGCACCACATTATGTGCGTTTGTTTTTCAGGTCTAACTAACTGGGAACCAGGAACGTTGAACTTGATCCCGATGGCTAACAACTGCTAATCGAATTCTGAGGTTATGTATCTATCTACATCAGACCCATCAAATGAGTTATTAACTTTGGTTGTGTTAATTCTAAGAGTTTTCACTCCATCATGGTTCTGTTTTAAAATTCCGTAAAAGATTGAGATAGATACCAGTGGCATTTAGATACCAGTGGCATTTCATCGGCTCATCTCTGTGCTTGCCTTAGAAGTATCATGTAATCTAAAGAGTTATTTCTCGCTACGCTTAGGTGGCTCTAGTAAACCTTCTTGTAGCCATGTTAAAACTTATGAGAGATCCCATATTAGAACTCTATAAACTCGGGGAATTATTAAGGCAAGGAAAATTAGCCCAGTGAGAAAACGTGTTCGCAAACTAGTTATGAGGAAATTCCACGAAAACGCCTCTACTTTGTACCGCATGTGACGTTAATATATTTTATTAAAATTAATAATTTTAAAAGATAGTGAAAAAAGTTTCTTGCAGAAGAAAACCAACACTGGTTTGTGATTTCTTAACCAACCAAACGTCGTCGTTCATGACCCTTTAACCCTCGTGGGTTCCTTGGGGTCACATATGACCCCAATGCAATTTCTGTTTAATATATCTTGTTAATCAACCATTTGTTTTAAAGGGCATTTTGTGGGTTTTATTCTTCTAGTTTTCTATTCAAAATAATGCTATTATTGTGTTTTATTTTTCCCGAATTGCATCTTTTACACACAAGACCCTAGGGGTCACTTCCCCAGAATGCCAAAAAAAAGAGGAAGTTGCAACTTTTGTCCAAGAGAACTGGACAGAAAATGCACCGAAAAATGTCATAAGTGTTTGAAATTCACTTGCAAAACATGTTTTTTTCAGGTCTGTAACAGTTGTAAATAAATCTACAGTTATTGTGAGTTTTGCTCTAAAATTTTAATTTTTAATGCATAAACTAAATTTTACTTTGATTGTGTCTTTTTATTTTCATTTTTTTAGCATTAAAAAGTGTGAGCTTAAATAATGCATGTAACATTTAATAATCATAACAAATTAATCAAAGGAAGCATTGGGGTTGTTTATGACCCCAAGGGTCTTGAGTGTAACTGAAATCGGAGGGACCCACGAGGGTTAAAATCACTATTTTTAATGAAACGCGTGAGCGTCACGTGCGGGATAAGATAGCGGCTGCTTTGTGGCAGGACCATATTCCTGATGCAAACTTCAGAGCTAAAGACTATGTAGATCTCATTGAGTGGCAAGCTTATTATGTGACATCACCTCCAGTGCCCTTAAATGCTCAATAACTTCTGAAAATGATACAGGACGGTATGTAATGGACTGCTTTGACTTTTTACACTTTCTTTCTTACAAACAAGCAGTTGAGCTTATTGTGACATTAGTCACCAAAGATTTCGCCTAAACAGTAAAGTCTCAGAACAGAGATGAATTTATTAAAGCTACACTGGTATCCAGAAAACATATGACAACATTTGAGACCAAAAATGATTATAAGCAGAAATGATTATAAGCAGAAATGATTATAAGCAGTTTGGCAGGTAAAATAATATTTCTGGTCTTATAAACATCTCTAGTTTTATAAAGATCAGGTAAGTGTGATTTAAATCTAATTAAAATTTTGCATTGTGCAAGCAGTTAACAGGCATTTAGTAAAGTACCAAAATACGTCATAATTTACGCCTGTGTTTTCTACAGTACTGTCACGACCAAGTTGCATATGTACTGGTTACTTCAATTCGTTTATAGGGAAGAAAATAGCTGTTTTTGACTTTTTTGGCAGAACTCCAAACCTAAACCTAGTATGCCTTGACTGTGAAGTATGCAAAAAGTAAACAGTTATACACAAAAGTACCAAAATGTGTCAAAAATTTCAAAATTAGAGGCTGATTAGGCGTCAGAAGATATTAACCTACAATTCTGATTTTTTGTGTGTTTAAAGTTGTTTCAATTAACCAACTTTTAAGCACTATCCCAAAGTTGTAGACGAAAATTTGGCACTATTTATTATTCTTTGTAATTTACTTTCGGAATTTTCGGTCCCTTGATTCAATAGAAGATATCAACGTAGAACTTTAAGATTTCTCGTCCATTTTAGTGATGGCAGTATACAACTTTTCCGCACTACCACTAAACGATCCCAGAAAATTCGATTTTTTCAACAGGGCCTTTTGTACAGTTTTAGGAAAAAAAACGAAACACTCGCTCGTATTCGAAGACTATGAACATTAGAGACAGGTGTAATATGTTATTTTTTCCGGAATAATGCGCTCTATAAATTCATATTAGTAAATTGTTGTTAAGGGGTTGTCTTCATATAAAAATCGGCATTAACTTTAAAATTTTCTATGAAAACCCCCCTTTTTTATCACATATTTGTGATCAGCATCATCAGTTTACTTTATATACCAAATCGTTTTAAATTTGCTCCAGCCGTTGCTTCACAATTGCTTTGAGAAAAAACCCCTTCGTAATGTTAAAAAAATATTTTTGATACTTGTGCATATAATACCTAAACTACGTTGGGCAGGGCAAATATTGTTCTTTTATACCAAAGTATTAACCAGCCCAGTAAAAAAAATGTCCTTTATTTCTTCTCAAATAAAATTTTGAATTTTTTATGAATTATGAAATTAATATTTGAAAAAATGATGATCTGGAACCATATAATATTTTGATTTAGAAACAATCTAGAAGTAATTTCAAAGGAGTAACCAACATGGGAGCTCAAAATATCCAGTAGTTTTTAAGACATGCTAAAAGATCCATTTTTTGGGCAAATTAGGGATCATATAGAGCTGTTCAAACTGAAACATTAGCAGCGAATATCTAGAAAAAGAAAATGGAATATGCTTTTCCACCAGTTGCAGAGAAAACTCAAAGTTTTTATTAAGTATTTTGTTTACAACGCTATTTACATGTTGAAAACGAAACGGTAAATAAAACTTCTGAGTATATTTTAAAACTGGTAGACATTTCATTTTTTTTTCAATAGTGAGAAGTTTGCTTTCATGCAGCATGCATCAATTCAGATATTTTTTATCCTTTTTCTTGCTATTCACAGAAAAATGTGCTATCTCGGAAGTTTATTCGGAATAATCTGTAACGATTCGACGTTTTTTTAAATTATGGGCCACGGTTATAATATTGAAAATCCTAATACGGGTCATTCCACGTCAAGTGATCCAAAATCTGAGAAAAATTTTACCTTACATTTTTGTATTTTTTTCACATTTGGCTCATCAATTGTACCCCTTGAGGTAATCAAAAGTCTCAATTTTTAGATTTTTATCTCTATTATTTTTTTATTTATGAGACTTTGAACTTTGGAAAAACCCTCGTTTTTCCATGGATAAGGGAACATAAAAGGGACCATAATTCGGCACCAAATGCAGATAGAACAATTTGGTGAAATGCATTTTAAAGTACGTTAGTTGCCGCTTAATTTGATATGCAACATGACTAATTTGATAAAAATTTTCTTTTTCAAAAAATGAAATTTAAATTTCAAATTTAAATTTCTCGAAAAACATATAATGAATTTTTTTCAAAAAATTCTCAAAAATTCTTGTGTATTTTATCTATGTTTGTACAAATTTTTAGATTGGGATCTCAATGGGATCATATTTTTTTGAATTTTTGAATAAAACTGTATAGGAAAAAAATGATATTTTTTAGATTCTATTTATTTAAATACTAAGTTGTCTGGCTTGTGATGGTCTGAAAAGTAGTAAATAAACATGAATATGTTTAAAGTGAGCTGGCATGAGCTTATAGATTTGTCAGGTTCTTCCCCCCCCCCTCCCTCCCCCGCACAACCACTCTTTTTTTTTTCAAAACTGTTCAAAATGTTTTTTAAAAAAACTTTGATACATAATGAATAGTAAACTTATTTAAAGTTCGTAAATGGGTTCCCTTATAACTAGACGAAGTATCCCCCTTCCCACCCAAATATACCATTCACACTATACTAAAATGACGTCCAACCTCGGGATTGAACTGAGGATTATTTTCACCCTAGGTATATCTATTGTTTTTCAGACGAAATGTTTCTTTTCGATTCGAACTTCAAAGTGTACTTCCATTCAATATCTGAAATTTAACTTTATGATTCATTTCATCTCCTACCCCAGCACTAATCTTCAATTTTGAAGGGAGGAAATAAATGGGTCACCCCAAGATCATAGCAAACAGCAAAATAGCACTGTTTTTCCTTGTTCTCATTGTTTTTTCTATTCTTTTCGCACAAAACTGAAAATAAATCAAAATATCAGATCATATGTCTGTGTCCTTATAACTATCTTCCCACATTATCTAGTGTGCAGCTGTTATTTAATTTTTTTAATTGTTTGTGTTCTTTTTCATTATGTTGTAAAGGAAAGTAATGCAGTAAGATATATCTATATACATATATTAAACAAACACTGTTTTTTAGATCATAACCTCTCATGTTGTTCAACTTCTGTACAGATTGCTCCTCCCCTTTTCCTACCTTCCCACTCCAAACTCTTATTTTTTTATCATCCCGCCTAAACCCATTTCAAAGCCTTAGTCTCTACTGATGTCTGGTAGTGTTTCAGTTTGTTCTGTTTGTTACTCTTTCCTATTAGCTCATGAGCTTTGTCCAATAAGGTTAAGGAAAGGCAATGATGGGGACTGACATATAACCTGATACTTTGATTTCTTTTCAGTTTTGTGTTAAAATAATGGGAAAACATTATGAGAACAAGGGGAAACAGTGCTATTTTGCTGTTTGCTATGATCTTGGGGCAAACCGTTTCTTTTCTCCCTCCAAAATTGAAGATTGGTGCTGGGGGAGGGGATGAAATGAATCATAAGTTTAAATTCAGATATTGGATGGAAGTACACTTTGTGAAGGTCGGATTGAAAAAAGAAACACTTCGTCTGTGTGAAAAACAATATATACATAGGGGGAAATTAATCCTCAAATCAATCACCAGGTGAGACGTCATATTAGTGTAGCGTTATTTGGGTGGGGGAAGGGTTTTACTTTGCCTTGTTATAAGGAAACCCATTTACCAACTTTAAATAAGTTTACTGTTCATTTTGTATCAAAAAGGTTTTTTTTTTAGCATTTGAAACAGTTTGGAGGAAAAAATGGTTGAATCGGGAAGGAAGGGAGGGGGAGCTCACCAAGTTACAAGTTAATGCTAGCTTACTTACCTAGAGTAAAAATAATAGTCAATTCAATCCCCAGGTTAGATGTCATAATAGTACAGCGTTAATGGTATATTTGGGTGGAGGAGGGGATACTTCGTCTAGTTATAAGGAAACCCATTTACCAACTTTAAATAAGTTTACTATTCATTTTGTATCAAACAGTTTTTTTTATCATTTTGAACAGTTTTGAATTAAAAAAGAGTGGTTGTGCGGGGTCAGGAAGGGGTGAGGGGGTGAACCTGACAAATCCATAAGCTCATGCCAGCTCACTTTAAATATATTCATGTTTGTGTACTACCTTTTAGACCATCACAAGCAAGATAACTTAGTATTTAAATAAATAGAATCTAAAAAATATCATTTTTTTTCCTATACAGTTTTATTCAAAAATTCAAAAAAATATGATCCCATTGAGATCCCAATCTAAAAATTTGTACAAACATAGATAAAATACACAAGAATTTTTGAGAATTTTTTGAAAAAAATTCATTATATGTTTTTTGAGAAATTTAAATTTGAAATTTAAATTTCATTTTTTGAAAAAGAAAATTTTTATCAAATTAGTCATGTTGCATATCAAATTAAGCGGCAACTAACGTACTTTAAAATGCCATTTACCAAATTGTTCTATCTATATTTGGTGCCGAGCTATGGTCCCTTTTATGTTCCCTTATCCATGGAAAAACGAGGTTTTTCCAAAGTTCGAAGTCTCATAAATCAAAAAATAATAGAGATAAAAATCTAAAAATTGAGACTTTTGATTACCTCAAGGGGTACAATTGATGAGCCAAATTTGAAAGAAATACAAAAATGTAAGGTAAAAAACGTTGGATTACTTGACATGGAATGACCCATACAGCAGTTTATATAAATATAACGACTTTTGAAACATAACCTCTCTCCAGAAGGTAAGTGCTGCCTGAATTAGTGCGTAGATAACAAAAAAAGTATGCATCTATTTTTTTTTAATCAAAAAGATAGAATGTTTCATTTTTTACCTTGAACTCTAACAGTAGGACTTTTTCTCCTAAGTTGCAAAAATTTTTTAACAAAACCCGAGAATTTTATATTAATTACAAAAAGCAAATGTAATTTGCGAGTAGCTTTAGTTAATTTCTTCAAATAAATATGATTTGTCTACTCTTTTTAAATTTTGACTTTGAAACTAGCATTTTAAATGTGGTGATTGTCCCTAAATCTTTGTTCGTTCATAACTTTTTTCTACTGATCCTAAAGTAACGCTGCTTGGTACCCAGCTTACTTTTTGCCGTCCGCACCTAATTATATAATCAAATGTAGGAGTTCTCATTTGAAAAGTCAGAGTTTGTGTTCATTTCACTTTGTATATGGCCCTTTATCAAAATTTTATTCACATAGTTTTGTAGAAGACTTTAATCCATAGAGGCGGTTACTCACTGCTTTATACTTTAATCCATGTCAGAAGACACCTTTCTTTTGCTCTTAACAAGCACAGTAGCCGAATAATTCAGAGTGTTTCGGTTTTTTTTTTCTATGACTGTACCGAAGAACACATCCAAAGTCTCTTTGAATTAATTCCGAGGCGTGTGGCAGCTGTGATCTGCAACAATGGCGACTACTCTGGCTACTGATTTTGGCAGGAACGACACTTCACAGAAGTCTATAAATTTAATCATTTGATATTTGGTCAACATGTTATCTACACAATAAATTTCGATGTGATACTTTTTGTCTTTCTTGATGTTGCAATTCAGGTGGCCAGCAGTGTATATGCTTTTTTTTCGTACTGCTTACTTACACAATTGATAACGATTGTGGAAAATCATATCAAAATTCCTTAAACACTTTAGGTGCGAGTAAATATTTCGTTCTTTTTCATTACAAAAATATATCATGACACTTGACTTCTTTTTCGTAATTAGCCCCATGCAAGGCTTTTTTGTTTCATTCAACATACTTAAAACTCGCTGTTTTTTAAATTACTTATTTACAGCTATTAATAGTGATGAACGTGGCTTTGTGGTAAAAAAGTCGCTTCATATGACGCAGGTCATGGGATCGATTCTCACTTTTATCATGGAACAACTTCCTCTCTTTGTGCTGTTAATATGTTTTGTGTTATCTTTATGAAAATATTTTGATTACGTCTTAGCTTTCGATTTGAGCACTTAACTGCAAAATCTACGCTACGGATGATTATGAAAATTGGTATAATATTTGTTCACATGCTGAAAGTTTTCCTAACGAAGCCCCCACCCTCTTTTTTTATTCAGCCTTCTTTTTAAATTTAATAATTCCTTTTTTATTCAATGCATCACTCCGCTTTTACCGTACTTCAAGAGAGAACCAATCGCGACATTACGTCACCGGGCTCTAAGCGCCAGTGAAGCTTGTCAGTCTCATAGCATTCCATCTTGGCAATTGTGTGTTGATTAAGCCTTAGTTTCCTAGGAGTGAAATCGTCGATCTCTGGCAAGGCGACAGACGCTACCGCCTTCTGCGCATGCGCCTGAGCCGCAGAGTGACGTCGCTTCATGCCACGCTCCAATCAAACTGGTTCTAATTCCAGCGTCCGTCGCACCCGGCGTCAGCGATGATTCTAGGAAACCGGGCCTTTAGACTCTGGACTGTCAATACACCTTAGGCGATTGTTTTTTTTTATTTCATACAGAAGCTATCAACGTCAACATACATGAGGACTGCGTACTAAACGCCTTGCCTCGCATGGAATTGTACGTGCTGCAGTATCCTCCTCTGCACATCTTTACACCATGGTAATAGGCAAAGACACTGATTGGCTGATTTTGCTACTGTATCACGAAAAGAATGATGGCTTCAGGCTGTGTTATCGCAATGATATAATGACAGGATCAGTTCCCAACCCTGTCTACGATATTCTGAATATTCAATCATCACTAGGTCACGAAAACTGCTACTTACTTTTTCTTCAAGCAAGAACTTTTTTTTTTCCCGAAAAAGTGCATGCACTGACTGAAATTAATGTATACTGCTTTTCGTATAGCGTAGCCAGTGAGAGGCATCTTGGGTTGAGGACCCTGTGTAGCCATCAAAAACAACAACAAATTTCCCACACGTTTTAACAATAAAATTAACATAAGAAAGAGCAATATGTTCATGCGTTTCGTTATCAAGGAACGCGATGTGTACGTGAGATCCTCCACCCAAAACATACCTCTCTGCCTGTACCATGTTATCAGATTCTTCACTACGCACAGTTTTAATGTACAGTCGAGTCTCGATTACTCGAAGCTTTATAGCTCGAATATTCCTGCTTTAACTCGAAGTTTTCATTGGGTCCCGAACTCTTGAATAACTCAAAGACGGGACCTCGAGTTATCGAGACTTGATTATATTTGACTATTGTGTGATCCAATTTAGATTTTGACACGTTTCTCACTCCTTGTTTAGCTTCAAATAAAGCTTCAGTGTAGGCACACAGTTTATAACACGTTTTATCTGCAAGATTCATTTCACCACAAGTGGCAATAGTCACCATTTTTTGACAAAAGGAGTGCTGGATCTACTAGTATATCAGGATCATCTTTACTACAAACAGCAGTATTCGATCTTAAAGTTTTTACTATGACCGATTTTGTAACAGTATCTAAATAACTCCTATCCTATCATTTAGGAAATAATGTTTCTACAAAATGAGTGGAAATGATCAGCATTAACACCCTCCTTGACTGTTTGAATTGTAATAATATTGCTTAGGGTGAAGTTAAAATGAAACGGAGATACGGAACCAAAAGTGAGACTAAATTACAATAATAAAACAGGGAAGATGTCTTGGCCGGATAAGGTTTTTACAAAAAAATAAAAAGAAAAAAATTTTTTCAACCTTTTGTGCTTTACTAACGTTGTGTTTTCTACTTGTAACAAACTCAGGTATTTAATTAAGTGACTATAACTTTCACGCAATTCATAAATTCAAAGTCTCAAATAATATGTATTTGATTTGTACAAATAAAACCTGACATTATAAGTTGTTCCTCCTGTAAGATTTCGGGCAAATGTTACATAGGAAATAATATTTATTAAATTAACTAATGAAGTAATTAAATTAAGGAACTTTTCTTAAATTAAGAAACGGTTTTTAATGTTTTGTTTTATTTTTATGCTTTTTGTTTTGTTTGTTTGTTTCACGGAATGGATCGGCATTTAATATTGGTCATATATGACAGACGGCCCTCAGCTTTTTAACCTCTAGCCTAATCTACTAATGATAACTTACTTCTAACAAATGTGGTGTAGCTATATTTTTTCTACCTATATAAACTATATAGGTTGAAACCATTGTACTAGACCCCCCCCCTCCCTCCTTCTTTCTCGAAAAAACCATAAGTTGGCCCATGTGAGCATCGATATTATTAAAAATAAAGGACCAAACTTTACTTTAAAATAAAACGTACGCAATAAAGCAATTATAACCAATCACTTCAACTTTAAATATTAATAAATAAATAAATTACCTTTAATTATTTTTATTTCACAAACCGAACTGATAAGCATTTTAAGGGTAACATTTAACTAAGATCATCGACATCCTTTTCCAAAAACAGCAGTACATTTTTCAAGAAATTATTTTCTTTCCTACCCTGGAATCTGGGGGAATTAAAATCATTGAAACTAAAAATTTGAAGGAAATAAACTAAAAATCGGAAAATTCATAAAATTGACAATGAATGACAAACTACGTCCTTATGTTCATCCGAGGTTCAAGAAAAAAACTCTTGAACTTCAATTTTGTTTCTTTCTTAACTTGTGATTAATTGTCTGAACTCTGAACAACCAGTTTTGTACATATTTACAATTTCGATTTTCACTATTTTTTTATTACTACTGTTTTCTCTTCTAAATAATCCCTCTCCCACCTATCGCCCCTTAAGAATTTTCCGCTCGTTTGAGGAGCCAAATCGCCCCTTTGGGGCGATCGCCCCCAAGTTTGGAACCACTGATTTAAACAAAGAAGTTGAATATTATCGTTAAAAGAAAAGTTTTAACCTTACGCACTGTTTAGTCATCTCGCATTGTACTCAAAAATAAGGATATTTCAAAAGTAAAAGTGAAAATTTTCATTTTAACCAAATTAAATGCTTCGCGTGGAATGAAAGTGATTCTGTCACAATTTCTACTGATTCTTTTGTAAAATGACCTCATGAATCCAAATATTACCTCAGTTTTTCTTCATCACCCATCACTTTTTCGATTTAGCCTTTTTCACCCGCTTTTCTCCCCAATTTTTGGATGATTTAACAGTAGGGTGTAGCGAAAAAAACTTTTTTCTAAAATTCAAATTAACTCCGCTCAAAACAGAAAAGCAAAAATTAAAATTGCTTATACTCAACAAAAAAAGTGGCAACAGATATTTCTACAGCTTTTCAATGATTTCTTTCACTCTTGCTCAGACGATTTTTATCCATCCAATTTAGAAATAATGTTTCCAAACTTATACATGCCCACATTTTTTTTCCTGGTGAAGATATCAGTTAGCGATTTTCAAAACCATTGGGAAATAAATCTTCTTAAAATTTATTGTTCTCTATCTTTCCAATGAGATCAAAATCGAGAAGATCCGATAATTATTTCGGGTAGAGTTAAATATTGTAGTTTAAATATTGTACATAGTTTCGAAAAGTAACGTTAAATGTTTCAATTTAGCATTAACGAAGGTGTTACAACGTTTACAACGACAAACGTTTGCTCGTTTACAGCGAACACGAGTGCGCTGCGAACACACTGTAAAAAATGAATGTTGTTTTTACAGTAGACTATAAAAATTGCTAATTTTACAGCAATAAACTGCAAAATTGCTAACTATTTCACTTTGCCCCACATTCCACTACTATATGCTTATGTATTTAATGTATTTGTTGTTGTTCCATTTTAAACCACAGCTTTTGTTGATTGAGAGGATAGAAAGAGGGCATCAAGACATATTTAAAACGTTCAGAAACTTTATATCCTTTAATAAACATTTATGTTTTACAGTAGAGTTCTTTCCTTTTTTAGATGGAGTGGAACATTGCTCAGAATTTTACATTTTATTCAATCTTCAATAGTTCTGCACTTGGAGATTGTAAAGAACCATGCAATCTATAAAATTTCAGAAGAGTTTCTTTACATTTCTCAGTGCTTCTACAGCTACACCACAAAGCCTCTTGCTAGAGTATTCAACTACCACGTCTTGTATTTTCCCCTGTAAGATTGCAGAAAATTAAAGATTTATGCAGCAATTTTTTTTTCTTTCATTTAAATTATTAGAAAATTATCATTTAAAGTTTCTGTGTTAGGGCCCTGATCCACATTGACGTAAAACAGAAAAATAAAGCAGAAACGTAAAATGGATTACATAGTGTTCCTATGGAAAGTACCCGGATTTTCGGTTTCTGCCTTCGGTTTCGGTCGCGTTTTACGCTGATGTGGAGCAGGGCCCTAAATGAGCTCAAAATACCTTGTTTGTTGCTGAAAATAAGCTCTACCTGAAAAAGTTAATTTTCAAATCCATTAAATACGAGCACAAAAATATTTTCTCATAGCCGAAAGTGCTGAACATAATCCAAGATTTTAGCTCAAATCAGCGCGATATGCCTCTTGTTCTTTCTATTTAAATAAATATTTATCTTTTCATATTATTATTATTGATCCAGGTGACCCCGGAAATATTTTGCTAGTTGTAAGTAAATTACAAGAAACAAATTACACGATCAACGTGTTTCATTATTTATTTTAACTTTTATTGGTTTCATGTTTACGTCTTGTGATTAATGTTTATACACACATAATAAATACGTATACAAATAAGTTTTTTAGTTAAACCGTAGACATATCATTGCTTTCCAATCCAAAAATTTCTTTTAAATCCGTCTGCTATCCGAACGAGTTTTGCGAGACATCTACTCTCCAAAAAAGAAAATGCGTTACTCTACTAAAATAAAAAGTGCACTTCTGGGAATAAAAAAGTTATTAACACTCATGATATACAATATTTCATACCATTCATGCATAAAATTAAGTAAAAAGTTTTAAAACGAAGGCAATTATGATATAGGTGCTTGCTGAAAGCATGTGTTTGTTTCTTTTTGAAAATCAAACATACATACGTCTTTGTGAAAAGTCACCAAGACACTTTTCTTCTCAACTTATTATGCTACAAGAGTTTTGCATCAATAAAAATACAAATTTCTAAAAATCAGTTAAATGTTTATTGGCGTTGCCGCTTCAGTTAATGGAAAAATTGCAGCCGCAGTCACATTGTACCATTGTTTTTTCAATATAATAGTGTTACACTCCTTCCGCCTTTGCGAAAAGTCACAAGACACTTTTCTTCTCAATTTATTGTACAACAAGAGTTTTGCATCAATAAAAATACAAATTTCTTCACATCAGTTAAATGTTTATTAACGTTGCCGCTTCAGTTAATGGGAAAAATTGTAGCCCCAGTCACACTGTACCATTGTTTTTTCAATATAATAGGGTTACACTCCTTCCACCTTTGCTTCTTCTCCATGTGTGGGACATCGTAAAACTACAGAAACTCAAGTGGAGAAGAATTGAATCGAAATTCAACTTACACCAAGGTTCTTCCACCGCTTACATATTTCAGCGTCACCAAAATTGCATTGAACCTGTAACAAAGGGTAATTTTTATCTAATGTTCTTTACAATGTACTACAACTAGAAATTTTGTAAGTGCGAAAAAGTACGATAGAACGCATGACAAAAACTTCTTTCTATACAATTCCTAAAAGGGAAAATGCGAATACTAGTGACTTAGAGTGTGCAGAAAAAACCCTTTTATTTCCAAGTATAGATTATTTTGTTACCATGTTTGTTAATTTATTTATTAACGTGGTTTGGTTTTTGTTTGTTCGGGTCGAATCTTTCTACTCAATTTTTACCCATTTCCTGTGATCGGCTTCTTTTCAAATTTTGTATGTAACCTCAGGCCTGATTACAATGCAATATTCCATCACTAAAGTAATTAATTAATCAGTAATTATTAATTTGTTGAAGTTTTAATCATCATTTTTGCACAAATAATCTGATATGAGGACGTGAAAATCCTCGCCCAAATTAGAATTAAATATCTGTAGGAACCCTTACTTTTTAGCCTACTTTCCCGTTAAAAGCAAAAGAAAAACGAAAAAAGCATTAAACGTGGCTTAATGCATCCAAAAAATATCGCCAAGTCCAAAAAAAAAATCAAAAAGAAATAAAACGATAAAATAAATATCGAAAAATTAAAAATTGGAAAGTAGGGTATTGAGATGGGGAATTTGTGCGTCTGTCGGTCTGTCTGCCCCCCCCCCCCCAATAACTTTTGAATGAACATTCCGATTTGAACAAACTTTTTTTTTGTTGGAAAGATCTCGGCGAGTACAGCTCATTCCCATATTTACATTTTCGATTTGAACAATTTTTCGTTCAACATTGAACCGTTCAAACAAGCTCCCTTCAAACAAGCCCATAATAATTTTTGAGTGACCAATCGGATTTAAACAAACTTTTTTTTTGTTCGAAGGATCTCAGCAAGGATACTTCATTACCATTTTTAAATTTGAACATTTTTTCGTTCAACATTGAACCGTTCAAACAAACTGTCACCCCTAATAACTTTTGAGTGAACAGTAGGGTGGGGCGAAAAATAAAAATTTCTTCAAATAAACTTCTAATAGTTGCCAAAAGTTGGCTTTGGTGATAGTTAGTTTTTGTGCAAATTTTGAGAAAATTCGGTTAATATCTTCAGGGGGCGCTGCGATCGCAAAGTTTTACCGTAGCTTTTATAGGGATTTTACGGTTAAAATATGAAAAACATTGCCGTTAGCTAATCTCATTGCATTTTTTTACTCATGAGATATATTCATGCATTCAAAGCATATGAAATAACTCACAAAAAATATTTTACATGATATATTTATATTTCAAGCATCTTAAAAAGAAACAAAATAGTGAAACATAGTGATTTTTAGGACAATATTAAGTAAAAATAGAATTTTTTTTACAAAATGTGACATAAAAATTATGAAACTGCAAACATATGACAACATTAAACAGCATTACTTAAAAACAAATGATATGGGTTTTTAAAATTTGTACAAATGTACAAAACGTACATGATACGAAAATTTTATGTGTCGCACTTTGAGCTTTCACAAAAAATCCTTTTTTTTTTATTTTCAAAGAAAGGCAGTTCCTTTCGAGCCTTTAAACGTGCACGAGCGAAATCATCCCTCGTTTCTCTTCCACTCATGGTCAGTAATGCATCCGTCACCAACTTTACGCTAGATTCCACGGATTGAGTATGACAAGTAAATGTTCATTTGTTTCGAAGAAAATGGGGAACATCTCCGGTTTTCAAGTCATGTATAGCTCGTCTTCAGATGGCATCATTGTTATGGGAAATTCTGTTATTAGCAAAAGTGGCTAAATATAACGTCTTGAAACCTTTTTAATAGGAACTTGCAGTGGTTAACATGTCAGCTTCATGGCAGGGAATAGCTTCTTCGCCACTTAGTAGAATACTCAGATGGATGAACAACTGCTCCCCGTGGGTTCAGCGGTTTTATTGGCAAAATGTTGACAGGCTGCGAATCCCTAACTATAGTGTAATACGAGGCAGTTGAGCGCAATATGTAAAACATGTCAACTATCGACCGAGCTGACTTAAGAACAGACCAGAAATATTTACTGGAAATATTTGAAGCCGTTATTAGTACCAACCGTCATTAAGTGCAACACATTATGTAAGGATGGTACACGAAACTTGTGGTAAGCTATTCTAGCAGTCGCATAATTTACCAGACGACGTGTTACATGTCATTGAGCTAGTTATTCAAAGAATAGCTTTTGTTTTGTATATATTGAAAATATTTTGCTGGTAATGTCAAATGATGATAGAATTCATGTACGGCATTTAGTTATTCGTCAAATTTTAAGAGTAAGAAACACCAATTCTGTGTATAGTAATGACATCCACACTTTTATCATTTTTTGGATTAACTTTTCTTCCGACTGTGCAGACCTGATAAATTGGCAGTGTGAAAACGTGCTTATACCAGAACCTCTTTGCTAAAGCTAAAGTGGTAGTATTATATGCTAGAAGATATTGGAGCTTGAAGAACTGGTGGTTGATGCTATAATTGGGAAAAGAAGATTTGATCATATCTGCTAAAAAGAGAAATTTTGCTCCAAAATAAAAATACACATAAAAAATAGCCTGAGAAGGAATTCTAGGATATTAAAATTGTTTATTACAACGTGATCGTATATATCATACATACATTGCGCGTTGACATATATGGCCAAATAAGATTAAGTGAGCTCATTAAGAAAACATTAAAATGTAGCTGATCAGCTAAATATAAAAGTTAAAACCAGATTAAACATTATAATTCTGGCACACCAATGCCATAAGATGAACATTGAGCAGATATTTAGTCACGTGGCAGTTCAACACAGTTCTCTTATAAGGCGTCCGAAATATTAAATATAAAACAAAAATACCTTATTGTTCATGCTCATCACAAATGTTGCATACAAGAAGATCCATCACCGCAAAAGGTTCAATATTTGTAGAGCGGATGCATTTCGATATGAGTTCCCTTATGCTCCGACCATCACGGAGGAATGCATTATTTTTTGCACCAAAATGCAGATCTTCGGCATTTCCGCCCACTATACCACACTTACACGATCATAGCGAAAAAAACAAGTCGATAGCCTCCTTTGCTGGCTCTCCAAAGAAACGTGAACTTTTCCCTTCTAAAACACACCAAGACTCAGAGCTGATTCATCGACTTCCATCAGTAGCTCCCGAACACATACAAGTGCCCGGGAGCCACAAAACACACCACTATACACAACTACATCCACGAGAGAGAGAGTCACCAAGCCAAAAGTTGAAACATGCGGTCTCGCCGGTTAACTGATAGGTTGCAGTTATACAGGAGCAACCGCCGCGTAGAGCAAGCGGAGAAAAAGTCCTTGCGTAATGAAGAGGAGCGCTCTGGAGGTACGAGACTCTTGGAGGATGCATGTAGGGAAAGTGAGAAATGATCTCTAGAGTTCTAGTACTCCTATAATAATGATGCCATCTGAAGACAAGCTACACTGTGAAAACCGGAGATGTTCCCAATTTTCTTTGAAACATGTGAACATTTATTTGTCATATTCAACTAGTGGAACACAGCATGAAGTTGGTGACGGATGTATCACTGACCAATAGTGGAATAGAAGCGAGGGATGGTTTCGTTCGTGCACGTTAAAGGCTCAAAAGGAACTGCCTTCCTTTGAAAATAAGAAAGATTTCTGTGAAAGCTCAAACTGTGACACATAAAATTTTCGTATCATGTACATTTTGTACATATTTTTAAAAACATATTTTCTTTATTTTTAAGTAATGCTGTTTTATATTGTCATATGTTTGCATTTTCATAATTTTTATGTCACATTTTGTAAAAAAATTTCGGTTTTTACTTAACTTTGTCCTAAAAATCACTATTTTTCACTGTTTGTTTCCTTTTAAGATGCTTGAAACATAAATATATCATATAAAATAATATTTGCGAGTTATATCATATGTTTTGAATGCATGAATATATTTTATGAGTAAAAAATGAAATGAAATTAGCTAACGGCATTGTTTTTCATATTTTAATCATAAAATCCCTATAAAACCCATGGTAAAACTTTGTGATCGTAGCGCCCCCTGAAGATATTAACCGATGTTTCTCAAAATTTGCACAAAAGCTAACTATCACCAAAGACAACTTTTGGCAACTATTAGAAGTTGATCTGAAATTTTTTTTTATTTTTCGCCCCACCCTAGTGAACAGTCCTATTTAAACGAACTTTTTCTTGTTCGAAGGATCTCGGCAAGGATACTTCATTACCGTATTTAAATTTTCAATTTGAACATTTTTACGTTCAACATTGAACCGCTCAAGCAAGCTTTCCCCACCTAATAACTTTGAAGTGAACCGTCCAAATTGAATACCAAACTCCGTAGCAGTTCATCATAGCTGTTGGATTATACACTGTTCTACAATTCATGTACAAAACTAAAATTTTACTTCTTTTGATGTCGGATTTTAAACGCGGCAAGTTTTCATAGATGGCGTGAAGCGGGGCTTCACCCCATTTCTAATTCTGACAGCCATTTTGAGTGATTTTTTTTTTTTTTTTACAAAATCAATATTTAAGCTCCACAACTGTAATAAGTTAATTACAATTATTTTTATAGTAGAATTACGGAATATAGGCTTGTGAGTTGTTTTTGTTTAAAATCTCTGACAACCTAAAATGCTGGAGTGGAAATAGCCCACCATGCTGTTTTGCAAGTATAGATAAGTACTACACAAAATATAATGAGCTCATAATCACAAATATACTCCAGAGCGTATTAACAGTCAAAAGTACTTTAAGCTCCCAAAATTTCATGTCTGCAGTGTGATAAAATTCTCTGCAATCTTAGCTTAACCATAGCAATAAGTTTCAGAAAGATGATCCGCCATCCTAGATCCACTTTATTTGGGTATTTGAAGCTTAAAATATGTATAAGTTAAAGGCATGGCTGCAGCTGTCTAAAGCTTCATTTAAATCGTAGATGGTTGGGTTGGTAGCACTAGTTCACTTGCTGTGGAATAACTCATACATCTATTTAAGTATGAAAAGCCTGGTGGACAAAAAATCAAAAATTAATGACCAAGAAAGTATTAAAGTATTGCTTTTGACTCACCCCAAGATAATCGATGATTTTACCTCCCAGGTAATATCCCATAGCATCCTGAAATAAATTCACACAGAAATGATTTTTAAAAATAAAAGCTTTCAATCTGGCATCACCAATTTAAAATTAGAAAAAAAGGAGAGAAAAGTTTGTTACCAAATGTAAACTAAAATAAAAATAACTATATTTCGAGAATAAGATGTTTTTTCTATAGTTTTAATATAGTGTCGCTTTTAAAAGTGTTTTGTTTGTCTTTCATTTTTTTTTCTTTTCGTTCCTGGCAAAAAAAGAAGAAAAGCTGTGTGGTTTACCTTTTCGGGCCAGTATTCCTATTTTCCAAGTCCACACGTTTTTACTTATGACTGATGTGTTCCTTGTGTGTTGACTGATGTGTTCTTAACTCTGTTGTAAAAAAATGTTTTAAACTGATCAAAAAGCTTGTTACTTTTGGATGCGTGGGATCGAATGAGATCTTTGAAATGCAAAAATAAATCACGGGTGACAAATCTGCTTTAAATTCCTGAAGCAAAGACAATATCAAACGTAAAATTAGCTATTAAGGGGAAGTTGAGGTGAAGCACTAAATAATGATTTCAACGGAGGAAAACGTTTAAAAAATTAGGGATTTTATGTAGAAGTTTCTACTAACATTGGAATAAAAAATGAACTACCTGTCAGATTTTTTTCTTTTCTAATTGGTCTTTTGGTGTGCTCGGTGAGGACACAAACAAAGTGTGAAATTTTTAGCGAAATCCGACGAAAAGTTTTGGAGTCTATAAAGGACATACATACATACAATGCATAGTTACATGCATTCATTTTTATGTTTTAAGATTTGCTTTTACCACGTCGCATACTAATCGAGAATGCGTTACTAATCGCATACTAATCAAGAATGCTCTGGAGCTGAGTAATCCGGAGAACCATTCAGGGCCCCACCCTAGCGGAAAGAAGAGCCATGCGTTGACTCCACGCCCGTCATTTCAAGTTTTTCCTAGGGGGGGGGGGCGTCATAGGGTGAAAAAAACTCAAAACAACAAAACCGCTCTAACTTATAAGTAATTACAAGAATTTCTCAAAAGCAGATGCCTCCCCCTCCCCTTCCCCGAAATGACGGACTTGGTTAACTCATGATACTGACGCGCTGTATTGAAAAATAGCTCATGTAAAAGTTAACTTTCTGCCATGTATACAAATCGCTTGCTTCAATTCTGGATAAAATGCAAATTTCAAAAACTTGCAATAATTTTGGTCAGTAGTGTGTATCTAAAATCCGGTGCATAAAAATTCTTGTCCTGTCTAATCTAGAGCCGCTATATAAACGAGCCTTATATAGCGGCCTATAGCCTATATAGGGGCCTTAGTCTAATCAACGTAACACTTATGTCATCTTCCTGTTTCTCATTGTTTCGCAGATGTGTCGCTTCAAGGCTTGGGAATTCTTTCTGAAACACCTTGTACATTATAAAGATTACTTTTTTAACAAAGTATTCTTCACCATGTGTGTTTTTAACTTTAAAACTCTTTAGATTACTCTAATGTGTTGATCAAATTCTTAACCTTGAAATGTTTTAAGAAGGGTAAGAAGGATTTTCTACGATAACACAAGAATATTTATCTTATGTTACCCTGCACATCAGTTTTCTGCTTATAGAGTCCACACGTTGCGTACTTGTACCCATTGTGTGTTCCGATAATTTTTCCAATTTTTTTGGGATAGTATGTTGCTTCTGAATATTTTTTCTTCTGAAAATAGAACTTTGGATGTTTGGCTTGTAAATGGATCAGATAACTAAGGGTTAACATTTAATACATACGTTTTCCACTTGGTTCATAGCACATGCTTGTGGAACAGTATCCCAGAAAGATTCCGCGGTTATTTTTCCTCTTGAGCCCTCTCGTGACCACTTGAGTAGCAATTCCAAATCCTACAAGGGAAAGAAGAATCACGATTAAAAAAATTTCATATGCTATTTCTTCTTTTTAAATTATCTCGGTGTGTAACACATTGCTTTTAAAAAGAAAGTTTAATGCACCCCGAATAAATTGTTTAAATAAAATAACGAACATACCTCTTCAGTTGCGGTATCAAAACATTTTCTTAATTTATCAGATGCTTCTTTACCTGCAGTAAAATATGTTACATTAATAATTCGAGTTCACGGTAAACTACGTGAAATTCAACTTGTTCTTGTGATGGTTAGTTAACTGTTTAGCATATATGAAGCGTTTGGTACAATAATAAAAACTTTAAAAAGAAAAACTTTAAACTTTGGCTGAAATTTCTTCAAAAATTAAAAAAATAATTTTATTCTTTGAAACCGGGTACGTCATTTCAAGTTTTTCAGGAAAGGGGGGGGAAGGGTACAAACACAATGCAATTTCATCGAAAAACAACAAAAACTACCCCCACTCATATACAATTCCATAAATTTCAAAAAGCCAAGAGGGTGGGCAATTGACTCCCCTAATGACGGGCCTGTTTCAACCCTATTGATACTACTTTTTAACATAATTATTGAAGTCAGAGCGAAAACGATATGTGGAATGACTTTTAATCATATTTTGCCGAAAATTTCTAGAAAACCATTCAAAATTGATAACAAAAGCATTTATACCATTGCACAAATCTGTGGTTATAAGTGTGATAATGTATGCGAATGCTTTTGAAGAAAACCTGGATCCATAAAAACTTTTTTTTATACGTGTACTTAAAGTTACATATGATCATTTCTATTGTTTCTGGGCAGAGTTCAGAATTTAGTTTTAAAGTAGTATTATTATGAATGGTGTTCAAAGACTTTATTTATTTATATTTTAAATTTTTTAGAGCTTTAAAGTCGATTCTAATATCGATATGTTTCCCCAAAAATTTGTATTCACTTTTCTATGGTCAAGTAAACTAGGACATGAAGAACAACTCCTTGCCTGGTAGATGTTGCAAATTGACTTCTTTTTTTCTTTTGAAAGGGAAACACTAGAAATGTTTCAGAAAATCAACATTCTAATATCCTCATTTTAAAACAACTAAAGTTGTTCATATTATTATTAACTAAATGTAATTTAATTTCACGTATTTAATTCATAAGAATTTTCAAGTTAAAAAGAATATAGGGTTGATTTGGTTAAGCGGATCACTGGGGTACATGGGTCACTCCCCTAAAACTGAAATGTACATATGGCTTTTGTACTTTTTTGTACTGATCATATCGCATTTCATCACTGTGCTTGGTTTTGCATATATTTGGGCTTCATGGAATTTTTTTCTAGAATTTATGTGAAAAAAAAATTGCGAAAATATTTTTTTACGAGTTCAAGAATCATTTTTTAAAGGTTAGATTTTGCTATTTGTTTATGATCATAAAGTTTTTCCGTGTAATTCAACCTAAATTACACAGTGCAATATGAAGTTTTACACAAATTATTATTAACAAGCGTTTAAGGGGAGGGTCCCACTTACCCCGTTTTTCGCCCTATAAGAGGTAAGTGGGTCCCCTCATAAAAGTGAAGATTTTAAAAAGAAGAGCAACTCTGATGAAGAAATTTCAAGAATAAATAAATGATAATTATAGAGACTTAAAAGAAGTTGATAGTTCAGCTACAAAATCTGTCAAAGCTGATAACTATGTATTTGTGAAACTTACATAAATCCAAAAAGTATTATGAAGATCTAACTGTAGAAATTGAAACAAATGAAAAATTACCGCTATTCTTTTTAGAAAGAATAGAAATAGCAACTTTTTATTAGCTTGATGCAATTGATGTTAGAATTATAGCTGAGAATTAAGTGATAATAAAAAAATACTACAACGTATTTTCAACTAAAAGTACTTTAAGCTCCCAAAATTCGAATCATCCAGTGCCAATAAATTTTCTGCAAAACACTGCTCAAACACTGCAATTCGTTACTACAAACATTATTTTAACCTAATAAGCATTCATGCTTACCCAAAAGTACACCATAAAAAATTATTTCAATTGGAGAATATTTACTTTCTAATAGCAATAACGAAAACATGATTGAAGGTGACTCGCTTTATATAGTGCATTAAAAACAGGCTTTTTTCTCATGTAAAGGATTTTGATAGCCCATTCGGATGAAAATATCTTTTACAAAATTTGTATTTTAGCTCTGAAACTGTAAACCAATAAAAACAAGTGTTTTGACAATAGAATTAAGATGAACGAGCTTGTTTTCAGATGAAGGGCCAGGTGAGGGGGGGGGGAGATGAAAGTGACCAAAAAGCGATTTCGAGAAGAACAAAGCTTGATTTCTCGTAGCTCCTTATGTAGTTTCTCGAGTTTTCATACACATTTCTGTCGCTTCTCATCTTTTTTTAACCCCTTGTTGTTCTACCAGATGATACACTGCGATGCAAAAGTTTAGACAAAATGCAAATATGTGAATAAAAAGAAAACTATTCAACGAAATGCTTTCAAATTTCTACTGCTAGGACACAATATGGTCCCAAATACGTGTCTGGAGTTCTTATAACTATAACTGGAATCAAATTTTGGATATTACAAAAGATATTTTTTTACATTGTTGCAAAAGTTTAGACAATAGGCAGATTTTATGCAAATATCCCTTGAAATGTGATTGGTGGAGGAAATGCGGGACTGTATTATTCATTTGTAAAGTATCGTAAAATGGGGTGTATAGGAACAGCGGGTTCAATCGGAACAAAACTTCCCGATCGTGCAAAGAAATTCTTCATAAATATACTATTGGGTATTTTTCGCCATTGATTTTTTTTTAGAAAGGTAAGATCATAGGAAGTAGGAAAAAATTACTTTTGTCATTCTGGCAACGTTACTGGCTTATAAGGAGGGCTGCACTCAGAATGCTAGAAAACATCACATTTTCATAGACTGCAAAACTTCATATGAGCGATTCCATACCAAATCACCGAATGGGGGTCGCACGACCGACTCGGATTTTTTTTTAATTTGGTACACAGATTGTTGGTATACAGGTATGAAAAAGCCCAAAAGGAAAGTTACCTGCTCCACTTATTTTCTGAGATACATGCCCTCAAAGTTTGTCCGCCACGTCAAAATACTAAAAAAGTGATGTTATTTAATCATTTTTTATAAAAAATCGTACTCATGCAAAATAAAAGTGTTAGATATCTATGGAAACTAGTTACTCCAGGCATTCTGAAAAAAAATACTAGAACGTTCATAATGAAAATTGCCAAGGTACAGGGCTCTTTGAAGTTGTCACCACAAAAACTTGATTTTGCAGATTTTGCTAAAATTCAGGCATTTATTACAAAAAAAGGCAAACAAAACCAAAGGGTTTCTCACTTTCTGGTAGTGTACAGGTCCTCCCTGTAAATTGTTACGCAATACATTTTTTGGGTTTCTCACTCCTTCTTGGAAATATTTTAGCTTAAAAATAAGCCATAAGGCAAAAAATGCGTTTTTGGCCATCTTGGCAGCCATTTTTCTCATAAAGGGGGAGCAGTAGAAACTTTAGTTTTTTTTTAAAACAAGCCACTGATATGTTAGCTATTCACAGGAAAAGAGTTTACTTTTGGTTATTTCTCCCATTAAGAGATATCCTGCTGACAGTATATGCATGTTTTTCGCGACGACCAGATGCTTTTGTTCCCCCTCTCAGGGACTTAAAATTAATTAAACCAAAAAATAATTATATATTTATTATTAGCTGTATTATCTACTCAATATGTCATGAAATTTAATTTATTAAATCATTGAACAATAAATTAGATAATTGATGAAAACAAGAAAAAGTATTTCTCTGATGCCTGAGCATTATGCATTCATAATTATAAAGCACTAAATACTTTCTTGAGAATTTAATCAACATAAATGAGCTCTAAATAGTTATATTATAAGCAATACCCAATCTTGTGATTGGGATAGTCCTGTTTTTAATTGAAGAATTTCTTGAATATCACATGAATATCAGGAAAATAAATGAGGTCTTTTCGTTTGATGTAGGATACTTTATGACAAATTTCATTTGATGGGCTACTAACTGAGCATGGTGATAAAGAGCTATTAATTTCAGCATCGAATTCCATTTTACCTTATTAACAGTTAAATATTTATAAAATAATTAAATAAATAATTTAATATAAGCCATGCTTGAAGAATTAAAATTAGTGCAACTAATTTATTCCCATACTGATCTTTACAAAACTGACATGTGTTGAGCACTGATAAGAACTGACAAGAATAAGTTTACTCACTGAAATACTAGTTCACAGATACTATAAAGCGTACATTCTATTTTCTACAAAATAATACTGCAACAAAGAACAAGGGTATAAAGGGGTAGGTACTAAAGAATTTCTTGAAAAATCAATTAAAATAAAGGAGCTTCGAATATTTATCTAATAGGCAATACCCAATCTTGTGATTGGATGTTCCTGATTGATGGCTATAAACAGGAGGCTACCCTTGTTCTTTGTTGCAGTATTATTTTGTGGAAAATAGAATGTATGCTTTATAGTATCTGTGAACTAATATTTTAGTGAGTAAACTTTTTCTTGTCAGTTCTTATCAGTGCTCAACGCATGTCAATTTTGTAAAGATCAGTAATTATTTTAATCAGCACTAATTTTAATTCTTCAAGCATGGCTTTATATTAAATTATTTATTTAATTATTTTGTAAATATTTAACTGTTAATAAGGTAAAATGGAATTCGATGCTGAAATTAATAGCTCTTTATCACCATGCTCAGTTAGTAGCCCATCAAATGAAATTTGTCATAAAATATCCTACATCAAACGAAAAGACCTCATTTATTTTCCCGATATTCATGTGATATTCAAGAAATTCTTCAATTAAAAACAGGAGTATCCCAATCACAAGATTGGGTATTGCTTATAATATAACTATTTAGAGCTCTTTTACGTTAATTAATTTCTCAAGAAAGTATTTAGTGCTTTATAATTATGAATGCATAATGCTCAGGCATCAGAGAAATACTTTTTCTTTTTTTCATCAATTATCTAATTTATTGTTCAATGATTTAATAAATTAAATTTCATGACATATTGGGTAGATAATACAGCTAATAATAAATATATCATTATTTTTTGGTTTAATTAATTTTAAGTCCATGAGAGGGGGAACAAAAGCATATGGTCGTCGCGAAAAACATGCATATACTGTCAGCAGGATATCTCTTAATGGGAGAAATAACCAAAAGTAAACTCTTTTCCTGTGAATAGCTAACATATCAGTGGCTTGTTTAAAAAAAAAATTAAAGTTTCTACTGCTCCCCCTTTACGAGAAAAATGGCTGCCAAGATGGCCAAAAACGCATTTTTTGCCTTACGGCTTATCTTTAAGCTGAAATATTTCCAAGAAGGAGTGAAAAACCCAAAAAATTTATTGCGTAGCAATTTACAGGGAGGACCTGTACACTACCAGAAAGTGATAAAACCTTTGGTTTTGTTTGCCTTTTTTTGTAATAAATGCCTGAATTTTAGCAAAATCTGTAAAATCAAGTTTTTGTGGTGACAACTTCAAAGAGCCCTGTACCTTGGCAATTTTCATTATGAACGTTCTAGTTTTTTTTTTTCAGAATGCCTGGAGTAACTAGTTTCCATTGATATCTAACACTTTTATTTTGCATGAGTACGATTTTTTATAAAAAATGATTAAATAACATCACTTTTTTAGTATTTTGACGTGGCGGACAAACTTTGAGGGCATGTATCTCAGAAAATAAGTGGAGCAGGTAACTTTCCTTTTGGGCTTTTTCATACCTCTATACCATCAATCTGTGTACCAAATTAAAAAAAAATCCGAGTCGGTCGTGCGACCAACTTTTTTTTTTTTCGGTGATTTGGTATGGAATCGCTCATATGCAAGTGCAAACCTTCTTATAATTTAAACCTAAGAGTGGTATATTTCAATTATGCATGTATCTGAGCAGTTACATACCACATTAGAATTTACATTTTTCAAAAATTGTGTCATAAAATTGAAGAATCCTGAAAAATGACATAGGAAAAAAATTTGCGTGGTGAATCGGAACACTTGGTTCTGTTGTTCCACTTCAAACTTATTTAAAGGAAAATGGTTGAAAAATCAAGATTCTAACCCCAATTTCTTCAGTCAAGATAAGAACAAGGATTTATTACTGTTTGTCTCTTCTCGGTGAGCAACTAGACCTTAGAATGACAGAAAGTTGCAGATTTAAAAAGATTTTTGCTCCAGGAGCTTCTTTTTACCTATAATACATGGGGAAAGTCATGTGTAGCAAAAGTCCAGAACACAGACAGTGATGAAGTGGGAAAATCTTACAGGACAATCCCCTAAACCCAAAGAGTTCAAGAAACTAAAAAAAAGGCAGCGTTCACCCCAGAAGATGCTATGAAAAAACTTCAGTCAAGCCACAACTGCTAGTTTTAAGGCCAAGTACATATTTGTAGACGATATGAGTGACTTCAATTTATGTTAAAGCTTAGTATTTTAATTCAAAAGCATTTCTTAAAATCAATTTTAATTTTTCATAAGTTCAAAATTATTTTTAATTCTGACAAATTATAAACCTTTACTGGTATAGAAAATAACTTTTATTTGACAGTAACTATCAGTTCTTATTCTCCCCCAACAATATTACTCATGTTTGTGAGACCTATTATAGGTTAAATTGAAAAAAATAGAAATTTAACATGTGTTCCGATTGACCCCTATCAGCGGGGTGATTCGGAACACCCTTAAATTCCTATATATATGAATATTAACTGCTCGAAATGTTTCGTCTTTGCTTGGAATATCAAAAGCAAAGCAAGACCGAAGTTTTTACCCAAAAAATCAAATAAAAAAATCTTTTAACTACTTTTTTTTCAATTTAAGCTGAAAAGTGTTCCGATTAACCCCATTTTACGGTACAGATATTACTGAATAAATAATCAAAATCTCAAAAGCTCTTTAGTTCTCGTGTAAAGAAGATGAGAATGTTTGGAAGCCGAAATTTGAAAATGAACCTACTTTATTAATTTTTTGTCTTTTAAATCGGCTCTAGTATGGTAGTACATTGTTTTTTTACTTTGTGGAGAGCAAATTCAGACATGCGTATCGATCAAAAAGTCCAAGAAAAATTATATTTCTTAAGGATGAAGGAATTGAAAAAACGGCTCAGACTGACGATTCGCCCCTTAATCCTACAAAACTTCAACTTGGGTCAAAAACAGCAAGTGGGAGCATAAGTAGATGAACAACTGAATCAGAATGCATAAAAAAACAAAGAATTGTGCTTGAGCCTTTTCAGACAGAGTGTCCCAAATAAGCCAGATTATATTGGTAAAAGCAACACAGCATATGACCATTGGATATTTCTCAAGTCCCGCGAAAAGAATTATAATCCATCTAGGCCATCCCAATTTTAATAATTTTTATCAAAGAAAGTACCATTCATTTTTTAGTCACGATGATACATATGCTATTTTTCACATTAAAATCTGGCTTATTTGGGACACTCTGTCCGAAAAGGCTCAGGCACAATTCTTTGTTTTTTTTTTTTTTTTTTTATGCATTCCGTCTCAGTTGTTCATCTACTTATGGTGTCACGTGCTGTTTTTGACCCAAATTAAAGTTTTGTAGGATTAAGGGGCGAATTGTCAGTCTGAACCGTTTTTTCAATTCCTTCATCCTTAAGAAATATAATTTTTCTTGAACTTTTTAATCGATATGCATGTCTGAATTTGCTCTCCACAAAGTAAAAACCAATGTACTACCATACTAGAGCCGATTTAAAAGACAAAAAATTAATAAAGTAGGTTCATTTTCAAATTTCGGCTTCCAAACATTCTCATCTTCTTTACACGAGAACTAAAGAGCTTTTGAGATTTTAATTATTTATTCAGCAATCTCTGCACTTTATAAATGAGTAATACAGTCCCTCATTTCCTCCACCAATCACATTTCAAGGGATATTTGCATAAAATCTGACTGTTGTCTAAACTTTTGCAACAATGTAAAAAAATGTCTTTTGTAATATCCAAAATTTGATTCCAGTTATAGTTATACGAATTCCAGACACGTATTTGGGACCATATTGTGTACCTGCAGTAGAAATTTGAAAGCATTTCGTTGAATAGTTTTCTAACTTTTGCATCGCAGTGTACTAGTCCTTCATAGCCCCTAGATAGCGCTAATATCTCAAAATTGACGAAAAGTGACTTTCATCTTTTTCCCCCCTGGCTCTTCAGATGTTTTTTCAGAACTTTTGTTCAGCTTTTATAACTGTTAGAATTAAACTTCAGGTTCTGGCATTTACCCAATGCCTAGGTCTTTGCTTCTGTAAACCTTGTGAAAAGCATCACAGACTACGAGATTAAACTTAACAACAATTTATTAAACAAAACAAAATAAGTTACACACGTGTGTGAATGGATCTGATATGCAGCCACGTTACAAAGAACCCCGATACCTATAAATACAGAAAATAGAACTGTTGCCACTTTAAAAGTCCAATCTACAATCGCTGATATGCAAATTAGAATGAAAAATAAATTTGTTACAAACAATGTTAACAATAAATTTTAAACAGTGACATGCAAATAAAACATCAAACAATAGTTTCAAAAACTTGTTCCAGTAATAACATCCTGAGAGCTAGCGAAAAATGTCGCTTTTTCCAGAAGTTTACATACGTGCTACACAAAGCTAATGAGCTTAAACTCATAAAAATGCTCGAACATATTAACAATCGAAAGTACAGGGTGTTTCATATTAAATTGGACTAAAGGAGTAGCGCAGTGTGACAAGGTCTTTGGTGTGACTGTCGTAACGGATTTATTCAGCTGAAACAAATTTATTCTGGAACTACAATAATACAAATTTGTTTGACTACAAGTAAAATTCATCGAATGAAGTACACGCCACTAGAGGCAGCTAAACAAAACTAACTAGCCTATGTTACCCGGGTCAAAATAATGAATGGATTTTGACACCTCATTCATCAAAATCGAAAGAATGGTTTAGGAGCTATGGTAGAACATCCCTACAATCGAACATACCCAAACTGCTAAAAACGTAACAATTCTTTTGACTGTGCCATAGTCGGGTAAAAATATTGCATCTCAGGGGATATGCTACCATGAGTGTGGCAGGAGCTTGATTACCGTGTAGACATTATTCGTGTCACCGGAGGGGCACATATTGAATACCTTTAGAAACTTGAATAAATGTAGTTTTGAGGTAAATTTGAAGTTTTTAAGTATATTAATTACAACGTTCACAATCGTGTTTTCTTTTTGTCCCATTCAATATGAAATACCCTGTACTTTAAGCTAACAAAATTTCAAGCTCTCTAGTATGATAAACTTTTTTGTAACAATAACATGGGAACTCGTTTCACAAATATGATCACAAATACTTCTGAAGCCCTTATTGTAAAGGATTCTAGATCTTTCAGATTTGGATCCTAAAAGCTGAAAATAGTTTCAAAGACATGTCTTCACTTCTATAAATTTTAATCCAAATCGGAGATGGTCAGTGAGGATCACTAGTTCACTTGACTTGGAATCACGAATTTATTATACATATTTTTTAATTTATTACACGGAATATCCTGCTACTGACGCATGAACAAATAATCCTTTATGATAGCACGTGGCGGCAGTTTTGGTGTCACAAGATTGATTTCTTTAATCTCTTTGTTAATTTTTTTTTTTTTTTTTTGATGCACCAGGTTGAACTAGCAAAACATTTATCACTTCACTGATTCTGGCGAAATATGATCTTCTAATGGCATCGCGTGGACTATTAATGGGCAGTTGCATAATCGGGCATTTCAGCAACTTTATTGGATGGAGGAAGAACAGCTCATTCAGCGTTTAAAGTTGCCACTAAATATTCAAAATAATCCAGAATATTAGTGTGCAACATAAGAAAACATTCGTCCATTGTCACAGTACTGAAACAATGCAAAATTATCATTTTGGATGAAGTCAAATAATTTTGTATGATAGCACACAAATTTTTTCTAGAGGCATGAAATAGAACACTGAAAGATATTTTTAAAAAACGACAATACGGCAGCACTCTGTTACCTTTCTTAGGTAATTTCAGACAAATCCTTCCGTCATTCCGCGTTTAACGTACGCTGATGAGATCAACGCCTGCTTAAAATTATCGCCAATGTGGCGTAATGATAAAAAAAAGTTGAACTAAAAATTAAACATGCACGTCCAAATGCTACAGGATCCAACTGCTGACACACCCTCTGACCAATTGGGTGATTGTGAGATATTGGCGATGGAAAAGGTTAGGTCTATGAAAATACTAGATGTAAAAAATTTCCCACTAAGTTCTGCATTTTCGTTGATTCGCAAAATGCTTCCATTGACCGCATATTTCCTGGTGTAGGCACAAATACCATAAATCATGCGGGGCTGGTAGAAAGGCTCATTTGGCAGCAAAATAACTGGATGTCGGTGATTTAAATTTCAAAATGCAGCAATCATTGTAAGGTGACTGGGTATCAAGCAAATTGATCGATAAAGTTTGCGATATTATATAAGCTGTAAACTATCCAACAGAGTTTTTAAACTCACTGGATTCTCAAGGCATGTCTCCACACTTTTTACGAATGAAAGTTAGATCTCCCGTTGTTTTATTTAGGAATTTGAACCCACTAAGGCTGGGCAATGACACGCGATCGGTCATTAAAAAATTGATAAAAAATATTATCGAAAAATATATTCGTTCGTAAATATTATCGTTCAATTCCCTCTTAAATTGGCTTTTACGATGGTAATCAGTAAGGCGCAAAGTGCTTACGGCTTAAATTTGAGCATACCATGTTTTTCACACAGACATGTATACTAGGGTGGGTCGAAAAAAGCGTTTTTTTTCTGATCAATTTCTAATAGCACGGAAAACTTGCCCATGGGCATCCTAATAACGGGAAAAATAATAAAAAAAATAATTAATTACTTTTGTAATCGCGCAAGAGCTCTAAAGTTTCGAAAATAAGAGAAAAATCTGTCATTTTTAAAGATGAATATTTTTTCAAAAAATACTTTTTTAAATTTCTAATAATGCGGAAAACTTGCGCATGGGCATCATAATAACGGGAAAAATAATTTAAAAAATAACTAATTACTTTTGTAATCGCGCAAGAGCCCTAAATTTTAGAAAAAAAGAATAAAATCTGTCATTTTTAAATATGAATATTTTTTTTTCAAAAAATACTTTTTTAAATTTCTAATAGTGCGAAAAACTTGCGCATGGGCATCCTAATAACGGGAAAAATAATAAAAATAATAATTAAATACTTTTGTAATCGCGCAAGAGCTCTAAAGTTCAGAAAAAAAGAGAAAAATCTGTAATTTTTAAAAATATATAATTATTTTTTAAATGATTTATTATATTTTTAATACTTTAAAAACTACTCTGTTAGTGACTGAAATGGGTTTAAAAAACTTGGGCCACATTGCCGTTCGTTTGAATTCTCGCATAAAGCCTTAAAACAACATTTTTTAAGCAAAAGTTGTATTTCATAAATTCGCAAGCCGACTTACAGCTGCCGTAACACATAACAACCCGTTTTCACATTTTACTCACATATACTGCATATTCCTCGAGAAACTTAAAGTGGCCTTGAAACATATTGCCACAATAATTTTCGATTGTATGAAAAAGGAAGATTTTGTCATGAGAGCAGTAGAAGATATCGGATGTGATGGGACAGCTACAAACACTGGTTGGAAAAATGGTGTTGTACGGAACATTGTAGTTTAGTGTCAGCGACCACAGCAGTGGTTTATTTTTTTGTTACACTTAAATGAGCTTCCTTATAAACATTTATTTGAGCACTAGACTGGACATCAACTGAGCCAGCATTATTCAGTGGTCCAATTGGCAAGCAACTGACTTACTGTGAAAAAAAATCCTGTTGTTGATTTTGTGTCTATTCAATCTGAAGTTACCATCACAATAAATAAAACTGACTTCAGTAAAGATCAGAAATATCTTTTAGACATTGTTCAAGCAGTCAGCACATGAAGCCGTGATACAGAATTAGCAGCTAAAAATGCTGGACCGCTCAGCCATTCCAGATGGTTAACTTGTGCAAAACGGGTGTTAAGACTTTATATTTCCCAAATAAGTCCGACAAGCGAAATGAAGACCCTTACAAATTACTTTGTAAAGACCTACGCTCCTGTTTGGTTCAATATTAAAGTGCACAACACTGTGAAAGATGGTCCGAAGCACGTATTAAAGACCATTCAAACAACCAGACATTTTCCGGACAACATAAAAAAAGGATTGATCCAGTCATTCAGAGAAACTCTTTCTTCTGCCATCCAGAGAATATCATGCTGGCGATGATAATGGATGACAGACAGCACATTAGAGAGTTATGCTACAGGAAGATACTGAAATCCAGAAATGAGCCACCAGTAGTGGGCCACATTAGAGTTTTCAAACTTTCTTCAATTAACTTTGAAGCCACTGACTATCCTGAACCAATTGATTGGACAAATTGTAAGCTGACACCTCCACCTCTTCTGTCAAATATGTCTACAGAAAATATTTCCACCCTATTGAAAGAAAAAACCCTTCCAGAATTTGAGCACTTGAAATTTTCCTGCCACACTCAGTCAGTATGGAGAGGTGTGTAAAATTAGTTACAGAGGCTGCTGCTTAAGTTTGAGGGCATGAAAACCGAGAGGATTTTATTAAGACAACTTAAAAATCAAAATCTTTAATGCAAAAAATTGATTCGAAGTCAGAATTCAAAGGGTGTAGTTAACCACACCCAAATTGGTTGGTTGATTGGGTAGGGTGTGAGTGGGACTTGAGTATAATGTTAGAATTTGTAAAAAATATGCTGAAATGTGCAATAAGCTGCGATATGTGATTTTTTCCAAAAATAATAATAATAATAATAATAAGGATTTTTAGGGTTTATGCCGCAAATTCAAACGAACGGCAATGTACCCCAAGTTTTTTTAAACCAATTTCTATAACTGCAAGAGTAGTTTTTATACTATTAAATATAAAAAAAAATATTTTTAAAAATAATTGTACATTTTTAAAAATTACAGATTTCTCTTTTTTTTTTTTTTTTTTTTTTCAAAAATTTAGACCTTTTGCGTGGTTTCAAAAATAATTAATTATTTTTTAAATTATTTTTGCTGTTATTAGGAAGCCAACGCACAAGTTTATCGCACTATTGGAAATAAAAAAAAATATTTTTTGAAAAAAGATTCATCTCTAAAAATTACAGATTTTTCTCTTTTTTTCTAAACTTTAGAGCTCTTGCGCTTATACAGAAAGTAATTAAATATTTTTTTCATTATTTTTCTCGTTATTATAATGCCCATACGCAAGTTTTCCGCACTATTAGAAATTTAAAAAAATATTTTTTGAAAAAAATATTTATCTTCAAAAATTACAGAATTTTCTCTTTTTTTCTAAACTTTAGAGCTCTTGCGCGATTACAAAAGTAATTAATTATTATTTTTATTATTTTTCCCGTTATTAAGATGCCCATGGGCAAGTTTTCCGTGCTATTAGAAATTGATCAGAAAAAAAAAAAGCTTTTTTCGACCCACCCTAATGTATACGTGGCATGTTTTCGCTGGGACAAGCCATTGAGCTTATTTGTGTTGCTAAAGATGAAAAAAAATATGGTACACTTATTTACTCTTCGAAATGACGATTGATTTTCTCTGTCATTTCATACTTTAAGATAAAAAATACAATAATTTTTCACTTTACGTTTAACTTTAAAGTGTTAAAAAAACGAATCAACTCGTTGCATTAATGAAGTACATTGCATTGAGAAAATGAATACTTGGAGTTTTTATATATATATATATATATATATATATATATATATATATATATATATATATATATTGGCAATCATCGTCAACAGCACCCCATTCCTCTTTTTATTGTGGATCAAATCTCAACACACTTGCAATACATTTGTTACTTTTTCATTAACAGCCAAAATATTCGCTCGAAATAATTTATGTCGCAGAACAATCCTTGCACGGTCAGCTAGTACAAGTATCACAAGTGAAAAAAACTTGTACTTAATTTAAGTCATTGAAATCCAAAATTTTTCAGAGGAGTAAGAGGGGGTTATCTCTTAAAGACAAAATTTCGTAGTACTCAAATAAATATCCCATCTTTCTCAGAGCTCTATACAAGTCCGCCCCCCACCCCTCCGAGAACTAGAACCCGGTGAAAGAACGAATATTTTAAGGGAAAACCTTCTGAAGCTTTAACTCCCCTCTTGGACCTAGGTGGTCCCTTCCCCCACCTAGGTCCTAATTCTAGATCCACCATGGATAGGCAGCATAATCCTGCTATTACAATTTGCGAAACAATATTTTATTCATACAACAGATACATACGAGGCGTATTTTTAAAGTAAGTACCGTTTTGGTATAAAGTAAAAAGAAGCAAAGATATATGTATATTTTTTTATATGAAAATTCATACCTTAAACTACTTTTCTACATAATTGCCACCAATTACAACGGCACTTATCATATCGTACAATCAGCTTTAAAGTCCCTATTCAAAGAAATATGCCGCCACTGCATTA